>SNQJ01S0081918.1:43320-66183 GCA_010110895.2 Picea sitchensis
CTTATTTTTTGGTCTCTTGTTGGAAATTAATAAAATGATCTTATATTATCTCACAAAATTTCAAATAATTCAAATTGTGGTGCTTATGTGTAGATACCAAGACTTTTGTCACAAGGTTTCATGTGCTTGAAGATAGAACAATTCTGGCCTTTGTAGATGACATAGAAGATAGGAATCATGTAGATTCCATAACTATTATTGTTCCTAATTCAAGATTGCACAAAAAAAAAAGAGGCAGTAGAAGTCATAGATTAATTGAAATAAGATAATTAGACAAGGAGACTTGGTGCTCTGATACTAAATCGATTTGTAACCTTAAGGTTTACTAGATTTTAATATACAAGGGCACATGGCCCTTGTACCCCACCCGTTCATAGTTGGATGTTCATATTTTATCACTTGACCCCGTTGGCCACTTTTGTCAGCTACACGATATTAATAAAATCTATCTCTCTGCCTTCTAAAACTCTTCCTCAACCCAATCCCCAGAGTTCTGAACATCTTTTATAAGACATAGAAACAATGAGAGAGAGAGATTTGTTTCTTGCCTTTTTTTTCATTTTTGGCATGTAAACTACATTTTTATCTTCCCCAATTAATTGCATGCTCATTTTTTTGGCTTTCAATATTATGGTTCATGGGGTTGTAAGCAATTCAAAGACTTGGTAACATACTTCTGGAAAAGGAAACATGTTCTACTGAGAAAAAAAAGATCAAAATATTCTAAAAATTGGATTATTATATATAATATGACACTTAGAGAAAGACTATTGAGCAAAGTTATATCCAACACTCCATTGTGTGCAAGAAAATACTAAAGTAGAACACTGCATTACAATTTGAAACATACATGCCTCATCACCAAATGTTATGCAAAAGTATCAAATATAAGAGCCTCGATGATTAGATTTTCTGAAGTAAGTTATAACATTCCCACTAATATATTCCAGGTGAATCCATTTAGGGACAATGAGGAACCCACAATATAATCTTACACTACAATTTGCATCAGGATATTGTAAAAGGACAGCCACAGTCACAAAAATAAATTCATATAAACAAGAAAAAAAAATCAGAATCTAAAATTTCTCTCTCCTGAAGGAATTTAATCATCAATTTAATTCTTTTAGCATAGGATCATTGGAATTATCATTCAACTCTATTTTAGGTCATTTAAAAAGTATTCATAGTTGTGGAAGCTTTTCTGGAATTAAACTATGCTAATTGTGGCAGATGAACCAATGTGAAGAGAGGATTGGATGAGATACATTGAACGCCCACTAGCTAATCCCCACTGCCACACAGGTATGGTAGCATAACTAAGATCCATTTGTAGTGTGCCTCCTACTTTTTTAGCCCATGATCTTGACAGAAGCATCCCAAATTTAGGACGTATGTCAGCCACAATTACATCCAACACCACACTTTTCATAGGTAGCTGAGATAAAGTAACAACCATGTCTTTAATGACTCCCAGACATTTAAATTTATTGGAGTCAAATGAATATAGGTCTAGATAAGGATTAGTGATATCTAAACCTAATTCATTCATTACCACTTTTGGCATGACATTGTGTGAATCTCTCGAATCCATTAAACAATTGTGCAATACTTTGTCCTGAATGTTTAGAGATATGTAGAAAGGAGGAGAAGCATCATACTTGTCTTCTATATGAGGTCCAATGGTTATAGCAGTGTTTCCATCTTCAAGATTTATAGTATCTGAAAAAGTGACATGAGCAGGGGGATGCAATTATTTGAGAATTTTTTTTCTAAAAGGATTTGTTTTCATCAATTCTATGAGAGGTATGGGGATTTTAATCTTATAAATTTCATTTTCCAAACTGAAAGAAGAAACAAGCTTCTCAGTTTCCTTTACCTCTGTAGTACTAACCTTGACAGGTTGCTTTGGTTGTTGATCAGTTTTAACCCTTGAAATTTGTTTTCTGACTCTTGATTTAACTGGAGCATTATCCTTCTTGGTTGAAACATGTATATCCACTTTGGGTGTGTTTGATCTGAACCTAAGATCATATTTTTTCCTTTTAGGTTCTTTCTGGATAATTTCATCAACATCCCCTTCTTCAAACTAATTTAGTATAAGAGCATATTCATAATATTGTTGTGTCAACTGAGTAGGAGGTAATTATGTATCATTTAAATGCATTGTAGAATCATCTTCAATGACATCCACTTCTTCAACTTCTTCCAATGCATTGTTTTGAAAAGGAGGAAAAACTTTATGATCTTCTTGATTGCTCCTTTCTCTGGGTAAGATTTGAGGGACATTGTTAGGCCTCCTAAACTGGTTAGGATTTCTATATCCACCTTCCTGTGTAGGTTTGCTGGGCTGTTTTGTTTCCATCTCCAGTCTAGCCATTTCAGATGTCAAGGTTTTCAACATTTTGGTCATTTCCATATTAGAATAAGATGTTGTATGAGAAGAAGAAGGGAGTTGTTCTTTCTATTTTTTCTTGTCTCTATCACCCCTGGACTTCAACTTCTCTACTGCTATTATGTTGGATTCTACCTCAATGGATGCTTCCTGCATCAGACTTAGAGTAGCATACCTCCTTTCTCTCAATAGGAGAGAAAAATCAACATCAAAGGCATTAGAAAAATAAATTTTGGTTGATGTTTCTGTGGGCTAGATTTCATCTGGAATTTTACTATACATTTTATTAAATCTTTTAGTAAAATCAGATACAAATTCTCCTTGTTTTCTTTTCAAAGCACCAAATTTAGTGATCTAATATAAGTAGTCTTTCTTATCTCCCCAGTGTCTTAAAAATGTATCATTCAGTGCATCAATATCAACAATTGAATTGGGAGTCAGGATTCTAAACCATTTCCTTGCCTCGCCATCTAAACTTTGCACAAAAAGTCTCATCCAAACATTTGCATGCTCCACATTAAAATTATCTGCAAAACTGTAGAAATAATTTAAGCATTCTTCAGCAGTGAGTTCTTCTAATATTCCAGATATAAAAAGTATGCAGAACAGAAATAAATAGCTAGAAATGGTAGATGAACAACAATATAACTGGAACAACACCACACTAATACCGAAATGATACCAGAATAACACCAGAAAGAGTACTTTGATTACTGAGAGCAATGCTCACTTGCATCTTCGAGGGGGCAACCTCCAGCAGAGCAGAACTCTATTACAATAATATCCAAGAAAAAAGTTCTCATACCCTCGACTCCTATTTATACTAAAGATGTCTATCAAAAGAACCATCTAGAGGAAGATCCTTCTAGAAGCGAAAGCTTCTATTAGGTCTTCTTACATTGGACTTATTCTTCCTTATTGCTAGGCCTTATTAATATTAATCTTTATTACATCAGAATATATTATTCTACCTACATGAGGGGTTAGGTCCCTAACATGTGCTCCCCCTTAAAAACAACCTTGTCCTCAAGGCTTGAGATGTGGGAGTTGTTGCAGAATGGTAGCTAGTTCCCAAGTGGCATCTGCTAGAGTTGTATCTTTCCACTAGACTAACACTTCCTTGATGGTTCGCTGATGCAAACGAAACTCACATTGTTCCAAAACTGCTTGGGGTTGTAGCCAAATGGAGTCTTCTTCGTCCAACTCGGGAAGTTTGGTTTGAGTTTGGCACTTAGTTCCAATGACCTTCTTTAAGCAGGAAACATGAAAAATAGGATGGAGCTTAGAAAGACTGGGCAAAGCTAACTGATAGGCCACCTGTCGCACACGCTTGAGAATGGTATAAGGACCATAAAATTTGGGTGCCAGTTTTTGACAATGATCAGCCTTGAGGGAATTTTTCTTGTAAGGTTGCAGTCGAAGAAACACCTGATCTCCTTATGCAAATTGATGTTCAAAGCGACCTTGATTTGCTTGTTTCTTCATGTGATTCTGTGCCATGACCAAATTATCTTTGAGGGTATGGAGAACAACCTCTCAAACTGTAAGCATTTGGTCAACCGCCTAGACCTTCGAGACACCTGGAAAATATGAGAGAACTGAAGGTGGATTTTGTCCATATACCGCTTCAAAAGGAGTCATGCGTGTAGTTGTATGGTATGAAGTGTTGTACCACCATTCAACTAGTGGTAACCATTGAGCCCGATGATTTTTCCTTTCTAAGGAAAAATACCTCAAATATTTTTCCAAACACTTGTTGACAACTTCAATTTGACCATCAGTCTAGGGATGCTAAGTTGTGCTGAGATGCAATTGGGTGCCTTGTAGCTTGAACAATTCTTGCCAAAAATTGTTGGTGAAAGTTGGGTCGTGATCATAAACAATGGAATGTGGCATGCCATGAAGCTTGAAGACTTGATCCATGAAAACTTGAGCCACAGTGGATGTTGTAAATGGGTGTTGAAGAGCACATAAATGAGCATACTTGGAAAGACGATCAACTACCACCATGATGACTGATTTATTGCCCGATTTAGGTAAGCCTACAATAAAATCCATAGAGATATCCCGCCAAATAGCAGGTGGATTTGGAAGCGGTTGTAGTGTGTTGGGAGATTTGAATTTTTCTCCCTTGTTGCGTTGACACACATCACATTCAACCACAAAATTACGAACATCCCATTTCATACCATCCCAGAAAAAAAGAACATTTGACCCTGTCATAGGTTTTGGTAAACTCGGAGTGGCCAACTGTGGTTGTAGCATGAAGCTCAGAAAGCACTGTGGATTTAAGTTTTGATTGTTTACTTAAATACAAATGACCTTTGTATCGAAGCTCATCATGGAGCCAAGACTACCCCGGGGAAACTGGAGAATTGGACTGCAATTTTTGTATCAGATGCAAACTTTTGGGATCGTGTAGCCATTCCTAGTGAACAACTCAGAGCCAATATGGTACAATGAAGGAGAGAAAAAGGGACCCTTCATCTTTATATTTTTGGGAAAGTGCATCCACAACCACATTGTCTTTTCCTTTCTTGTAAATGATTTCATAATCATATCAAAAGAGCTTAGTCACCCATTTTTGTTGCTATGGGGAGGAAATGCGTTGTTCCAGAAAATACTTGAGGCTTTGATGATCTGTCTTAATTTGGAAGCGTTGCGCCAATAGATAAGGGCACCAAAGATCAATGACATGCAAAATTGCCAACATTTCCTTTTCATAGATTGATTTGTCCAAATTTCGCTCAGACAATTGTTTGCTGGTAAAGGCCAAAGGTCGACCCTCTTGCATAAGAACAATGCCAATTCCTTTCCCTGAAGCATCACATTCCAAGACAAAAGTCTTTGTGAAATCAGGAAGGGCTAGGACTGGGTTGGTGTGATTGGCCATATTCAAGGTTTGAAAATCCTGAGCAGTTGTTGGAGTCCAAGTGAAAGAATTATTTTTAAGGAGTGCAGTGAGAGGTGTCATAATCTTTCCATAATTCTTAACAAACTTGCAATAATAACCTGTTAATCCTAGAAATCCTCGCAAGATTTTGAGAGTCTTTGGGTGAGGCCAGTCTTGCATAGCTTCAATATTTTTAAGATCCACCCTGATGTCGGCCTTGCCAACAAGATGATCCAAGTAGCCGACTTTCGAGGCGCCAAAAGCACATTTAGATTGTTTCAGGAAAAGTTGGTGCTGAGAGAGTAGATGGAGAAATCGATCCACATGAGCAAGATGGTCTGTCCATGTTTTTCCATAGATGAGGATATCATCAAAGAAAACTAAGACAAAATGAAGGAGAAAAGGATGTAAGACATGATTCATGAGGCTTTGGAAAGTGGAGGGAGCATTATACAATCCAAAGGGCATGGCCAAAAACTCATAATGTCCCTCATGATTTCTAAAGGCAGTCTTAGAAATGTCTGCCTCTTTCATATGGATTTGGTGGTATCCAGAATGAAGATCAAGTTTAGTAAAGAACTGGGCACCACTCAATTCATCCAAGAGGTCATCAATGACAAGAATGGGAAATTTGTCTTTAATGGTGAGTTTGTTGAAGGCACGGAAGTCAGGACACATACACCAAGAATATTATTTCTTAAGGACCATGACCACAGGAGAAGAGTAGGGGCTCGTACTAGGGTGGATAACGCCTGCATTGAGCAGTTCTTGAACCATTTTCTCAATTTCATTTTTTTGGGAAAAGGGGTGACGATAGGGATGAATATTGGGAGGACGACTTCCTGGGACAAGGTGAATGGAATGATTATGAACACCATGGGGAGGAGGGAGTCCCCTGGGAGTGGAAAAAACCACTTGATGTTTAGAGAGGATGGATTGGAGGTCACGCGGCACAAAGGGTGTCTTAGTTTCTTGTATGGCATGGAGTTGGGAAATAACGTCAGAATGACCTTTTTTGAGCAGCTTTTCCATGCGATGGGAACTAATGATCTCTAGGGAACTGACAATGATGCCTTGGAACTTATATTGTTGGCCCTCCTGGTCAAATTGCATGGTTAATTCATTAAAATCCATGAGAATGGGACCCAAAGTCCTTAACCATTCTGCACCCAACACAATGTCACAACCGCCCATGTCGATAGCAAACATATGAGATTTCAGGTGGTAGTCACCAATTCAGAGACACACATTTTCACAATGTCGTCCACATTTCATGGACCCACCATTGACAATCATGATTTGGAAATTATTGACTTCCCGGATATAGCAATTAGTTTATTGGGCAATGCGACGATGAATAAAATTATTATGGGTGCTTCCACTATCAACAAGAACAATGACCTTCCTATGCTTGATGTAACCAATTAGCTTGAGGGTTTGGGGAGCAAAGAAGCCAGTGAGAGAATTTAGGGAAATGACTGGTTCTACTTCGGGAGGGTCTGAGGGAGGGATTATGTCAGTCAGTTCAGGTGACACAGACACAAGGGGAGCTTCAACATGTTCTTCTGAAACATCCTTCGAGATGGCCATAAAAATATTTTGTTCCTTACACTTGTGTCTCGGAAAATATTTGTCATCACAATTATAACAAAGGCCTTTGAGTTGGCTTTCAACCATTTAAACCCTGGTCAATTTTTGGATCTTTAGTGGAGTAGAAGGAGGAGTGGGGTTTATTGGTTTAGTGCGAGGAATAAAGGAGGGTTTCTGGTTTTGAGAAGAAATAACTTGTTGTGCTTCCTTAGCTCTTTTAGTAGCCTCCACCCAACTCTAAGGCGGCTCCATGAGGACATGGGCACACATCTCATCCTTGAGGCCACTGATAAAACATTCTCGGAAAAAAGCATCAGACATGCCCTCTATGCGAAAAGCCAATTGCTCAAAAGAAGCTATAAAGTCTTCCACTGTGCTAGATTGTTTCAAATTTTTCAAACAACCTAAATGGTTGGTGTCAGTGTTAAAGCATTCATAAATATTTTCCACAAAGTGTGTCCAATAAACATTCCCTTGGCGGGCAATTTTTCTCCATTGCCACCATTGCCAACGTTCTTGATCTAGATGGAGAACACCATATCAGAGTTTGGACAACTCATCCGTAATGACGTACAAAGAGAAATAATGTTCCATTTGAGTTACCCAGCCAGTGGGATTCGAGCCATAAAATTTGGTCACATCCACACGTGGAAGGCATAGGTCACACTGAAAGTGATGGGGCTGAAAATTATGGGAATGAGAGAAAGTTTCACCTTCGGTATGCAAAGGTGGGTCAGATAAGGGAGGATATGCAGGGATATACAGCTTGGTGCAGATAATCGGAGTGACAGATTCAAGATGGGTAGTAATGTCTTGTTTGAGGTCTTGATTGAGTTCCTCGATTGAGGTGATGATGGAAGAATGCATGTTTTTATTGATGGTGACAATATTGGCACTGAGTTGTCTCACTTCTTGTTGGGTCTCTGTGAAATTAGAGTGCAAGGTATTGAAGCAAGCTTCCAAGTCTTGGCTACGGGTATGGGTGATGATGACGAGGGAACTGAAAAGGGGCGGGTGGGGTCAAGAATTTTGCTGAAAAATGATAGGTATGAATGTGATAAGGGCGAAGAGAGAAATTCAATGGAATAGGTCTCAAATAATGGTGCCAACATGATCCAAACTTATTTTTTTTTACTCCTGCAAATTTATACTCCGATTTGAAGAATACTGCAGTGATGAAATGCCCAAATGCTTAATCAGGAAGAAATATGTAGTAATTTGGAAACTCGAATGCAGGAGACACAGTTGCGTGGCAATAGATCTTGTATATGTTTTTTTTTGTTTCCATCCCCAAAGGTTAGGTATTCAAGGGTTCTACAAACAAGGGTTTTCCCTGTGCTATAACTCTCTAATATACGTGCGGGGTCCAACAATGGTACTCGGCCCAATATCTCAGGGCACCAACTAAGGAGGCTAGATCGTGCCCTTAGCCGTACTACCCAACTACCCAACTACTAGAGATTATCTTCCCGAGTGTTGTTCTCGATGGTACTATAACAGTCAGGCGGACGATCGGTTTATCTAAAGAGGGCTTCAGGAAATCTAGGTCGATCCGTATACAAGTGTTGTGTGATGCGCTACCACTCAAAGGGGTACCAACAGGGGTTACAAGGGTGGCCAACAGCTGTGCGCTTAAGTACCACTTGTATTTCTTGTGTGTATGAATCTCCGACCGAATGTTTATGAACGTAATGACAGATCTTTGTATCTTAAAGACGTCAGAATACGTCTCTACCCTGAAAAAAATTAACCCACAATTTTCTACCAAGGAAAGTGCTCTGATACCACTTGTAATATTACAGATATAAAAAGTATGCATAATAGAAATAAATAGCTAGGAATGGGAGATGAACAACAATATAACCGAAACAACACCACAATAATACCGAAATGATACCAGAATAACACCAGAAAGAGCACTTTGATTACTGAGAGCAATGTCACTTGCCTCTTCGAGGGGGAAACCTACAACAGAGCAGAGCTCTATTACAATAATATCCAAGACAAAAGTTCTCATACCATCGACTCCTATTTATACTAAATATGTCTATCAAAAGAACCATCTAGAGGAATATCCTTCTAGAAGCGGAAGCTTCTATTAGGTCTCCTTACATTGGACTTATTCTTCCTTATTTCTAGGCCTTATTAATATTGACCTTTATTACATCAGAATATATTATTCTACCTACGCGAGGGGTTAGGTCTGTAACACTTCTCCCTCTCCATTGAATCTTGGCAAATACTTCATATAATCATTTGGTGGGAAAGCATGCAGGACTTGTGGCAAGTTTAATGGTGCATATCTGGCTGCAACAATTGCATTCATTCTATTTACAACCATATTTACCACAGTTGGTGTTTGCACTATAGGAGTGAGCAGAACTGGTGATGTAGAAATAGAGATAGTTCCTTGAGTGGAGCAACTTAACTGAACTGATATAAGTCTTGATCTTCATAAAGAAGAGGTTTCTTTTTTGGACCAAAGTAGGTTGAAGGTTCTAGAAAAAGAGGATTTTCAAAGGAATAATAACGTGGTTTATTCTCTTCAGAAGAAAAGGACCGAGGCGATGATGAGAATGTATCTGGTTCACTTTTAATATCTTTGGTAAAATCTTTCAAAGCTTCAATTACAGATAAAGTATTTGTTTGTTCTTCTTCAATGAGCTCAGCAAACAATTTCCATTGATTTAAATTCAATTCTGAGATAGTTGAAGGAAAATAAACAGTAGCAAGCTCAACAATAGGCTTTCTTTCACTCTCAGGAATAACATCTTCAATTGGTGTGAGTTTGACAATTTTAGAAGATTGTCCTTGAGTACTGGTAGAAGAAAATTTTCCTTTTGAAAGAGAGGACTATCCATGAATGATTTTAGGTTTTATCAATAACTTTTCAGGATTTGGCACTCCTGCAACAGGCTTAGGATCTGGGTTTTTTTTCTGATTACTTGTTTCTTTGTAGAGGATGAGGAAGTTGGAGTAATTTTAGGTCCTTTGCCTTCTCTTTTAGGAGCCAAAATTACTACAGAGGAGTCACCAGGTGAAAAATACACAGTCTCATGTAAATGTCCAAAATCTTGTCCACCATCAAGATTTGGATTTGATCTTGTCGTTTTCCCAGGGAAAATATTTTTGTCCCTTCATCCCCGACAACGACGCCAAAAGATGTTGGTCCCTAAAGCTGCACTTGACTATGAGAGGGAAAGCTAGGGAATTATCAGGTTATTGCAATGGTATTTTTTAATGGTTTTGAAATAGATTTCTAGAAAATGGTTGAAAGTGGGTTCAAAAATTCAAATAAACATATATCTCAAATGTAAAAGCAAGAAAACATCCCACTGATTTAGTAAATGGTGGTCACCTTAATAGATCATAAAATAACATGAGTAAATAAGGGAATATATGAGAGTATCTAGTTTGTCAACTCCATATGGATTTCTTATTTCAAAATATCATTGAGAAACAAGAACACGTACTTGAAGACAATCTTGATAATAAACAAAAACAACAAAGTTTTCACTATGTTACTTGAAATCAAGAAATAAAATACATTGCAACAGAGTAAATGACTTCAAGTAATATGAGAAATAGAATAAGATATGAAAGAGGATTTGACCATCAACATGCCTTTTCCATTTAGTATCAACATGGAATATAAACTATCTTACAGTGGATTTTTACAAAAAGGTCCTTGAATTCCCAACTTATCGATCCCCATACAATCTTTCTTGCATCTTTTACAGTACACAACGTATTCGTGTAGATCCTATTTTCTAATTTACAACTTTCTAATAGGATCATGTTAATGCCTATTTAGTAGGAAAATTAGCTCAAACGAGCACTTATAATGCCTATATAGTAGAAGTCTCAACAACCAATCCAAATATAAATTAGGAAGTAACTTTACAAAACTGGAAAATCCCACAAAAATTGGAACCCTATCTTGCTGGGTTGTTCCATCCGAGATATCAAAAAGTTTCATTTGAATCAAGCATTATGAATCAAACTGTTCATCTTTACTTCATGATCAATAGCATCGAACAATCAAAACTGAAGCTAAGTCTTCATGAATCATCATGGTATGATGACTGCACTAGCCCTGGTGTCTCTCTGTTTAAGCTTGGTTGTTAACACAACATTATGCCAATATAACCTAATATTGGATTCTCTTACCTCTTTAAGCAATGCCTTCTGTTCTTTTCTTTTCCTTTTAAAATCATGTATCTTTTCTTGTTGTTTGGCATTCCATTGCTCAACAAAAGCTTACTCTTTCTTCAATTGCTTTATCATACTTTGCAACTCCTTGAATTTGTCTTTTTCCTTCCTTGCTTTCACTTTAAATTCTGGATATTCCTCTACAGGGGCAGGTAAATTCAGATCTATAGCAGCTTGAGGTTTTCTTAATTTAATCACATATTTTGAAGATAATCCATAACTAAAATCTTCATCCTAAGTGCTATCAGAATCTTTGGTTTCTGGAAGGTCTTGCATCTGTTATGGTTATGAAAAAAGATCATTTATGTCATCATAAGTTGCATATGTGCCCTTAAACGCAGATTTGTATACTGAAGTTGATTTTGTAGTTTCTCTAGTCACAGGTCTTCTAGAGTATTGTGCAATCTTCTTTCCTTTTGTTTGTTTCTTCTTCAAGTCATCATATTCTTTCTATGTTCTATGTAAAGAAGATGCCACTGCCTGTTTTTTGATCTCCTTCTTGGAATCCTCTGAATTATCTTCTATAATTATAAGATTCTCCTTCTTGATGGAAGGGTTAAACATTGCTTTTGGATTCAGTCTAAATTTATTGGCAGCTCTGGTGGAATTCCTCTTAAGGAATTTAGGTACATGTGTTTTCTTTTTTCTCTGTTTTTTACCCTTTGTATTCTTCTTACCTGTAGATTGTTATTTTTGTTTGAATTGAGTCTGAACTGGGCTTGTGGTGCAATCCTCATATTCATCAATTACCCTCTTTATATCTGGATCGGGATAATTTTCAGTGTCTTCATTCATTTTAGGCTTCTTACCTTGACTAGTAGTGCCTTTCTCATGATCTTCACCTACAGGAAAATCACCAATAGCTTGTTGGGTTTGTAATTTTCTCTTGCTAGCCCGAGTTACCCTAGCTGCATGTGACTCTTCTTTTATTAAGACTTCGATGGCTTGAGGATTATTTTTCTCCTTTATAGGTTTCTTCCCTTTGACATTTTTGGATTTAGTTGACTGTAAATCCAGTTTTAAGGACTGGATTAACCAATCCCAAGATCGTTGGACTTCATTTAAGGAGAAGACTACTAATGTTTTAATCAAACCTTGATGAAAAAGACTTTTTTTTTGCTTTAGCGGGATGGGATTGGATCCTCTTAGACATCTTGGATAAAAATTTTAACATAAAATAGGGTAAGTTAAAAGGGTAATCACCATTTATATGAATCAACAGTGTGATATGATAGAGATAAACCAAGGAAAACATGCCTTCACATGTAATGTACCTATGGATAATCAGCAAGGCAGTGTGCCACTCTTTCCTTACCCAACTGTGTGGTCTACCCTTGCTCCAGTTAAGGTTTTGTTTCTCTGGAATTAGAAACTGATTTACAAATTCCATGACCACATTCTCCTTCTTCCACCATATTTCCCAATACACTAGCAATCTACAGGATTTAGCGATAGAATGTTCTGTCACATGCATCAAAAGTTTTCCAACCACAAATTCAAAGCCATCAAAATTCTGTGCAAACGCCATCGAGATCTCTTCGTTATGCCCCTGGAACGTTAAGAAAAGGTCGAACCAACCAACAACCTTGAATTTCCGCGTCATTTGAGAGAATGCTTCGAGCAATTATGTGCCTTCGGTCTCTATTCTGATTATCTGGCCACTCTTTTTGGGTGCCATATCGCTGAAATGATCCTATAGACAATTCTGAGAACATTGATGGTTGAATATTCAATTCCTAGGAGCTTTTAAAAACTAGAAGTTATCTCTTTGTCTACAATATCTGCATAAAATAATAGACATACTAAAATAGGAAGGTGATGATTTCATTCATGATAATCAAACGTGTTGATTTGATGCAGGTCTGGCGAGTACAACTCAATCCTTTGTATATAGGTGTTATCATAAAAATAGCAACCCGAAATAGATCATAAAGAGGTATGCAGATCCTCTAATCATGATTTGAAATGTTAGGACACGATCTGGGCAGGGTGGCGCATGCAAAACAATGATTATTATCGACGCTACAGGAATAGTGTTATTCTTGCAACACCTTTTCTGACTTGGCAAAATTTGAAAATTCGAATAATGAAACGACAAGTGATGTGACAAAAAATTATCATATCAAATCGTAATCTTTAAAAACCTAAAAAATCATTTAAAAAGTGCAATAAAGATTGAAAAATAATCTTCCAAGCCAAGGGGTAAAAACAAAGTTTTGACAGAAAATCATGAAAATGGAGAGGACATGGACTAGGGACACTCACTCAATCAAAAACAAGGTTAGAGACTAACATATGGGATCCCCTTAGTAAAGTGACAGTCACTCACAAAACCTAAGGGCTCTAGAGGATGGGGTGTGAAGAATATCCTAGAGCTTATATCCTTTCATTCCTTCTTTATATCCAATGAAAATACATTTGACTTCCTTCTTGTTCGACTTGCTCCTTTTTTCTTTGGGAACATGCACAAATGCATCACAACCAAATACTTTGAGATGTGCAACCGAAGGATTCTTACCCAACCATACCTCATGTGGAGTCATGTCGACTAGCACCGATGAAGGAGACATATTCACCAGATATCTTGCAGTGTCGACTCCCTCCGCCTAGAATTCTTGTGCAATCCCAACACCACCGAGAATGCTCCTTTCCTTTTCCATCAACGTTATGTTCATTCTCTCATCAACTCCATTTTGATGTGGAGTATATGGTGTGGTATTTTGGCGTGCTATGCCACACTTCTTGCAGAACTGATCAAATTATTTTCCATAGAATTCACCACCTTCGTCAGTTCTTAGCACCTTAATCTTCTTATCTGTCTTGTTTTCTACAAGAGCTTTAAACTCTTTATATTTCTTGAAAACCTTTGATTTCTTCCTTCGGAAATATATCCATGTCTTCCTGGAAAAATCATCTATGAAGGAGAGATAATACAGGGATCCACCAAGTGAAGGCACTATAAACGGGGCCAAGACATCACTATGCACCAACTCTAGAACTCCATTTTCCCTTGTTTCTCCAAATGGGAACCTCACCTGAATTTGTTTTCCATAAATGCAATGTTCACAAAAGTCAACTTGTAAACCACATTCAGAAAAACCTTCGACCATACCTTTGATGTGCATAGCTTGAAGTCCTTTTTCTCCCATGTGTCCCATCCTCTCGTGTCATAGCATGGTCACGTCGATCTTATCATGTCTTGTCGAGTCGATTTGAGCTGACTCAACCCAAGTTGGGTCAAGTTGAGTTGAAGTCGAGTCGACTTCATGAGCAATGATGTTGTTGCATCTAGTCGATTCGACATTCCCTGACACCTTGTATAGGGTTCCAATATGAAATCCTTTCATTAAGACCATCGCACCTCTGACCATCTTGCATGAATCCTTCTGAGACAAAGTGTGTACCCCAACATCACTTGTCTTACTGACAAATATCGTATTTCTTGCCAAACCTGGAATGCATAGCACACCTGGAAGGGTTCTTTTCTTCCCATCCTATAGTATCATTCAAACTCTTCCTCGTCCGAAACTTTTGGTTGTCGAGTCATCCCCCAAGAAAACATCACCTCCATCATATCGCTTATACTTGCATAACCATTCTCTATGTGGTGTCATATGATAGGATTCTCCTGAGTCGATCAACCAAACAACTTGATTTGAATGTGTACTGGTCGATATCAGGTACACATCACCTCCCTTATCCGAGGTTGTCTTTCTCTCATTCGACTGCTTCTCGTCAGATCCCGTACCAAATTCCATTGCCCTCGATTTACATTCCCTTTTGTAATGCTCAAGTTTTCCACATTTCCAACATCTTCTTGTCGGTTTAACTGGGGATTTTGATCTACCCTTCGACTTAGACTTTCTACCGAAGAATTTTTCTTTATCTCTTTCAATCGATCAACCTCTCACCATTAAAGCATATTTGGTCGATCCTTCCATGTTCTTTCTTCTCATTTCTTTTGACAACAGAGAAGCAACCACGTCTTCTAGCGCTAGTGTGGTTGTATTACTCCTTATAGTTACGACTAAGTTATCCCAAGATTCTAGCAAAGAACATAATAGGCTTATACACTTCTCCTCCTCAATGATTTTAATATCCACAAATGATAAGTGGATTAAAATTATATTAAACATATTTAAATGCTTGATCACCGAACTGCCATCAATCATTCTCAGAAGATACAATTTCTTTCTGAGAAACAACTTATTTACGAGAGATTTCAATTGGTATAAGCTTCCCAGCTTGTCCCATAGTTTCTTGGACAAATCTTCTCCTGAGACATTCAACAATACCAAATATGCAAGACAAAGCCTAATCATACTTATTTCTCTTCTTTCGAGTTTCTCCCATTCTTCTGTCGACATTCTTGTCAGATGGGTACTTGGACAAACCATTGTCCATTGTTCTCGATCTACAAGAAGATATTCCATTTTAAGCTTCCAAAGCTCAAAATTATGACCATGGAATTTTTCTATCTTTATTCTCAAACTGATCACCATTCTTTACCATGATCTTTAACACAATTTATGACTTACAACTCTTACTGCACCTAGGGTTTATCTCTCAGATTCAATATTGGTAAATCAAGATCTGATACCCACGCCAAAACTGAACACAACTCTGATTCCACTTGTCAGAGCTAAACTTCACGTTGATTCACTCTGATACCATTTGTCAAGAAATGAGATACGCTTCCACATTAAACTTAGTAGATGAGAAGAAGAATTTAATCAAGAATGTAAATAACAAAGTAATCACATGGTACACATAGATTTTATCTAGAAAACCAAACCAGGAAAACAAACATTCCTTGAGCATTCTGCTCTCTTGTTGTCTTATTCAATTTGAATAAAAGGTTACATGTCTAACCTTGGTCCACACCTAAGACACAATAAAGATCATATCCTCTTGCATGCGAAAGAACAACCATGTATCCAATCCGGCTTACATCTACATGACCAACAACCTACAATTTTCTCATTAATTCATTAGCCTTTACGGCCTTACAACACGCCTTTTTATAGGCTTTACAACAGGAAAAACCCTAAAGACTTGGTGCCCAAAAACGATTATAGATCCATGTAGATCATTGGATACAAATCCCGCAAATCTCAGGATTCTGTTATAGTCGACTCTAAGTTGTTTACCAGTCGACTACTAGTCGGCCTTCATTCGATCGCCACACGTCCTCTTTTCGACCTCATGTTGGTTGACCTCTTCGACTAGTTGTTGATGTCTTTACCATGTCGAGCTGTCTCTACCTTCAACTTCGACTTTACCTAGTCGACTAACCTCGAGCTTCAACTTGCTGTCAATCTACCTCGACTTTGACCTTTAGTCAATTCACCTCGACTAGACTTTCACTGCAAAGAATATAACAACCCAACATCATCCAACTATCAAATGGATAAATAAATTCCAAGCATCACATGAAGGATATCCATAATATTTCATCCTTTTATAGGCAATATCAAGATCTATGTACTTTTCATACGTAGGTGGATTTGGAAACAATTTTTGATTAACCAGAGTAAATGAAAATCATCCATTAGTAAATCTACAATGTCTCAACCTCTTAATTTATTAGACATCCCTTGAAATTTTGAATCATTTTCTATGGCCATGAACATATTTTTCCTGTATTCTCCAAATGGAAATAATTTCCCTTTGTCAATCCAAGCTGAAGGTAGTCCCATCTTTATCAATTTCGCAAATCTGGTGTTGAACAAATCAACATCTCTCTTCATACCAATGCATTTATCTTTAGCTGTCTGCAACAAATTTGTTTTACTAAAAAATATTTCAGCTTCCATGACCATTTTTGTCCTATCTTGAATGCCTTTTCTTTTGAGTACTTCACTGGAATTTGAATTTAGGAACATAATGACCTGGGTAGAAACTTAAGGTCTTGATCCTAATTCAATAAATGCTTGCTTAAAAATATCATCAATCTCATTTGTTAATTGAAATTCATCATCAACAATCTTGAAGAGATCCCAGAGCTTAGTGACTTCATTTATGATTTCATCCCATATGACATGTCTAGCCCCTATCAAATATGGCTTACCAAACAACTTATCACTCAATTGATCTATTTCCTTTTGCATTTTTCCTAAGCTCAATGTCTGATAGGAAAAGCAAAGTAAAAGTCATTATTGTATAATTGTGGCCTCCTCGACATCTCATGCCCACAAGAGTTAAGAACTATGGTTAGCGCCACAACCGTGGGTCGATTGAAGCAATATGCGACATGGTTGGTTCTACCCTTCTTGTACTTGATGTTCAAGTGGAATTGATGTAGGTATGTGGACCACTTTTCATGGTGGTCATTCTGTAACATTCCTTATGTATGCATGAATCGCAAAGGCCCGTGATCAATGTGGATGATCGTTTCCTTCCCCAGAATGTAATTCTTCCACTGTAGACATGCCTGCACAATGGAGTACATCTCTTTGTCGTAGGTGGGTTATCTGTGAACATAATCAGATAATGTTTCACTGTGATAGGCTACCAGATGCCCATGCTAAGTGAGGACTACACTGATAGCATAATCTCAAGCATCTGTCTCAATCTCAAATGGTTGTTGCAAGTCTGGTAGAATAAGGACTGGTGCTGAGCAGAGGTGGAATTTCAAATCCTCGAATGCTTTCTATTGGGACACAACCCACACAAAATTGGACTTCGCTCCACCCTTGGTTACCTGGATTAAGGCCCAAGCAATACGAGAGAACCCCAACACAAAATAGTGGCAGAAGTTGACGAGGCCCAAGAAGCTGTGGAGCTCGATCATTGTCTTTGGGTTTGGCCAATCATGGATGACTTGGATCTTGGCTAGATCCACATGCACACCCTGCTCATCCACGATGTATCCCAAATATTGGATTCTCTTCATGTGGAAGGAATAATTCTCCAAATTGGCATATAACTTGTGTTGTTGGAAGGTGCCCAAGACCTGTTGAATATGCTTCAAATGTTCCTCCCAAGTTTTGTTGAAGACAAGGATGCCATCCAAACATACGACCACAAATGAGTTTGTGAATGGTCGCAATATTTCATCCATCATTCACATGAATGTGACCAGGGAATTAGTCAAGCTGAAAGGTATGACCAACCACTCAAAGAGACCTTCTTTAGACTTGAAGTTTGTCTTCCATACACAAAGAGACCTTCTTTAGACTTGAAGGTTGTCTTGCATACATCAGTTTGCTCAATCAACAATTGGTGGTAGCTTGACTTTAGTTCAATCTTACTGAAAAACTTGGCTCCCTTGAGGCAATCAAGAATATCATCAGACTGGGAATTGGGTACCGATTCTTGACTATGATCTTGTTTAGGGCTATGTAATCAATAAAAAGTTTCCATGTCTCGTCCTTCTGTACCAGAAAATTGGGCTCCCGTAAGGTGAGGAGATTGGTTTGATGTGGTCCTTCAGAATTATGTCTTGGATCTGGCGTTTCATTTCTTCATTCTCCATAACAGAACACCTGTACATAAGGATATTATTTAGAGGATCATTGAGTGCCAAATCAATTGAGTGCTTTACTTGATAGTGCAAAGGCACCCCAGTAAGCAAGGAAAATATGTCTTTGTGCTCTTCTACTTTCTTGTCCACCTGTTGTTTTTGTGTGGAGAGACCCCGTGCAGAGGTTTTGACGGTTGTAGTGACCTTCCATTCACCTTTTGATCGAACCATAAATATGACAAATCTCTTGGTCTGAGAGACCACCTTTCTCCACTACTTCGTGGAGATCAAAGAGACCACAGTAGTTGGGACTACCTCCGATACCCTTTAGAGTTAAACTCCCAAAGTAATAATGACACTACATGGCCTAGATTCATAAAAAGAATAACACTTCCACCTATATGGTTGTCCTAAAAAAACATCACAAAATTCAAGGGGGGAAACATCACATAATACCTTGTCTTTGAAGGGTTAGATGTCATAGTGCAGAAGACATTGATGGTTGATGAAGATGTCTCGTCCTTAGCTGAGCCAACCGATGGTGTATGGCTGAGGATGCGATGTCGTTGTCAGGTTCAACCTCTTGATGACCTTTGCTGATATTAGTATCTTTTGGCTACCGCTATCAACAATGAAATGGAGTGGGGTCCCCTTCACCCACATCTTTGAGGGGAAGAGGTGCTCCTCTTTTTCAGGCTCCTCTAGTTCCTCTGGCTAGAATTTTGTGGTAGCGATGGTTACACTGGGTTTTGCATCAATGATCCATTTTCCCTTTTCTGGTTTTGAATTAGAGTCTTAGTCAACATCCGACCATGAGGCTTTCGTCTCAGCTAATAATGACTGTTGGGAGTGACATTAATCAATATTGTGTCAAGGGATTTTGTGGAACTCACACCACTTTCCAGTTTCCTTCTTCGACTTTCCATTACCCTTCTTTGTTGGTGGCTTGGACTGGTTGTCTTGGGATTTTCCATCCTTTCTCTGTCCTTTTCCCTGGAATTTAGGTCCACCCTTACCATACTTCATTTATTGCGGATTTGCTGACCCAAACTCCTTCTTGTTTTACTGCTTAAATTTCTGCTCAATTTTACAACATATCGATAAGTGACTCCCAATGACGAGGTGTCCATAAAATCCATTTTGGTTTGGATGTACATTTCTAGAGCCCCACGGTATTTTAGAACTAGATGTCGCTCAGAGTCTTTGATACCCAACTTGGTGTGCAAGGTATGGAAGGTATTTGTGAACTCTGGCACTATTTGGCCCCTCTCTTGATGCAATGTGGTCCATCTCATGTATTGGTCATCATAGTTTCCAATGGGGTATTATTGTTTCTTGAGGGAATCAATAAAATCCACCTAAGTGGGTCCTGGACCAAAAATTTCGGACTCATCCTCGACATGTTGCTCACAGTAGGTATCCCACCAATCTATGACAAGGGGAAGGGCCTTAAGGAGTGTAAATGTGATTTTTACACTGTTGGATGTACCTTAAAGGGCGTCACACCTTTGAAGTGACTACTGGTTGAAGGTGCGTTCATTGATATCAGTAGTCGTCAAAGGATATGGGAGAAATTATCCATCATCTTGTTCCTCTGTCGCACGAGGGTTTCCTCGAGCAACAATTTGATAGGATCTCCTACTCCATCGACCCTATTTTCTTCCGCCATGGGAGGTTGCTTGGGTGGGCGAGCATGGTTGTCCTCGAGAGAAACAAGCTCGAGACCCAACTCTTTATACCCTGACCTCGTCAGGGACATGCACTAAGAACGATAAGGAGAAGACTGCTCTGATACCATTGATCCAGAGTATTTTGAGAACGACATGAAGTCATAAATATAACATAGTTATAACAAGGAGATACACAAAGATATTGAAAGGAACACAATAATACAGTAAAACAATAAACTCAAATTCTATTAATGACTGTCTGTAATACAAAAGACTATAAAATGCAAAGCACGCAAGCTAGCTAGAATGGTGGTATCTTATCTCTGAAGAGATATGTGTTCGATACACTCATTCACAAGAACCTGATTACAATGAGGCTCCAAAGGCATTTTTAACATAAATCATAAATGAGAAAATCCTAAACATCTAAAACCCTAACCCTGGAAGATGAAACGTTAAAAGGTTTGTGGGCCCCGATGGGGGTAGTTGATACGTCAACTTCCCGAGGTAAAAAATTTATCTTACAATCTATGCTTGGGGTTCTCAACACCCCGTCAAAAATTTCTATCCCAAGAGTACACATTCTGAATGGCCCAATACATCCTAAAGGGGATATATTGGGTGTTGCCAAGTCAAAAAAATGTCGTTTAGGGCCTCAAAGCGACCCCGGAAGTTTGGGACTCGAAAAACTGCCAAGATGGAAACTGTAATTTGAACCAGTGGAATAGGTGGGTGGCCACCGATGGCCACTTGGATCATTGATCCATGACACCTTTGTTTCCATGGATGAGGACACACTTGAATGAGATTTATGTTGATATTCACGATGTACCTTTTATTGATAAGGCACAAAAACCTTTATACAAATAC
Organism: Picea sitchensis; assembly: GCA_010110895.2. NCBI lineage: Eukaryota > Viridiplantae > Streptophyta > Pinopsida > Pinales > Pinaceae > Picea > Picea sitchensis. The sequence goes on from SNQJ01S0081918.1 coordinate 64,416, forward strand.
TTGATGAAAACCTTCTCTCTATTATTTTGTTGTTGGTCAAATTGAAGGCACTGACAAATCCATTTTACCCTAGGTATTCCATATTAAAAAAATTATTTATATATTTCTAATTTTTTTAGAAAGAATTTCTTAGGTATTGATTTTAGCACAATGCCTACTATTACTTGTGATCTCACCATGATCACACATGCATATACTCTTAGTTCCTCTACTCATGCTTCTACTACCGATACATCTACGCTTGGCGCCTTGACTCTTGCATCTACTACCAATTCCTCTACTCCTACTTCCATTATTGGTGCATCTACTCTTGCTCCTATTGACACCATGCAACATCTCTATACATCTAGTGGCATGGATACTAATGATCCCACTATTGTAACTACTCATCTTGATCCTTCACGAGTCATAATTGTCAATAATGGTGGGATATTTCCTATCACCTTACACATGGATGATGAACTTATCCCACTAAATGGATTAAAAATTACTGATACATTAGATAGGGGTTAAAAATCACTAATAATTACTAATATATCAGAACAAGCTATAAATACCAGATAGGGTTTGAAAACAGAGTTGATTCATTACATGGTCCACCTTTTTGGATGAATATTTAACCAAAAGGAGGTTCAATTATATTAGGGAAGTACTTGTGAACAATAAAAGACACAAATCACACAAATATACAATGTAACCCTAATTATGAGCGTAGTTCAATATCCTCCAAAAATGAGTGGGATGAACTACTAGAGGCTACTATGGAGAAGAAGATGAAAAAAAAGAAAAGAAGTCGAAAGTTGGGGAGCTAGAAAGGTAATTATAATATAATAATAATTAAAAAAAACACATTTGACCTTACCGACTAAATAACATAATATGTGCTTGGAACTTTTGATAGGATAAAGACACATCAAAGACTACCAAGGTTAGATTGGAGAAGGTTAGACAACACAAACTTAACCCTAGAGTATATGTCAAGGTGAAAAGAAGATATGTAGGTACTAAAATTTAAAATATTTCGTTACTGAAATGTTTAACCATGTTCGCACCATGTTTCCATATATACTCTGCCTCCCACTTTTATATCAACATGGGAAAATCCTTATTGGTATGCCTAGTTTTACGGTGGTGGACGTAGCGAAATTGATGTGGCTATGGACTATTGTGTTCAATGCTCCCCACTTTATTAAAATTGTAACACCATGGTGGAAGATAGTTCACATCATTCCTTATTGCTCAATTATCTTAACTCTGGTTTTGATTCTATCCTTTATTTCTTCCTCCTCATGAGTCTACCATGAATAGATTATTTTCAAATATCTTTGTGAGTGCAAACAATGCATGACAACCCTCCATACGATGAGTGTTTACCCTGTAAAAGTCACAATATACTACCATTGCAATGCTACTGTAATTATGCGGCAATGGACAATGATGCAAGTCATGTCCTGAGTTCCTACATATCTTTTAAAGTCCTACATATGATTTTCCCAACATACCTCCAAAGAAAAAAACATACATTATCATGACATATCTCTAATTCATGGGGAAATCATTACATAGGTGGCCTTCAATCCTACAAAATGTGCACCACACTGCCTCTTTTCTGCTTAACTTGGATTTTTCCATCTCGTGAATCTACTCTGACAAAGTAATCAACTGGTACTAGAACTATGCCAATCCTAGAGATAATCCATGGACTAAGGCTTCTGTCAATCCACTTGTAGACTCTAGTCCCATAGAAAATTCCAACACTTCCCTTTGC
>SNQJ01S0081919.1:0-10181 GCA_010110895.2 Picea sitchensis
ATGGTGATCTTGGAAAGCTTCTCTTAATGCTTTTCGAGCACAGAAACAAAATTCTAAAGAATCACAAGTAATCACTTACCGTCTTAAGGTCCGATAGACCAATTAGGTCTTAGTGGGTGTTAATCATCATCATCATCATCATTATCATAATACAATGTAAATAAAATCAATATACAATCTATTTCACAATTTCATTTCTTAAATAAATTTACATAAAACCAAATTATAATACAATGTTATATTTATTGACTAATTTAATTTTAATATAATATAATACAATGTTACATTTATTAGAAACATAAAACCAAATTATAATACAATGTTACGTTTATTTTATTGACTAATTTAATTTTAATATAGTATTAAGAAATGAAATTTACATAAAACCAAATTATAATACAATGTTACATTTATTGACTAATTTAATTTTAATATATTTTATTGACTAATTTAATTTTAATATAGTATTAAGAAATGAAATTTACATAAAACCAAATTATAATACAATATTACATTTATTGACTAATTTAATTTTAATATAATATAATACAATGTTACATTTATTAAAAACATAAAACCAAATTATAATACAATGTTACATTTATTGATTAATTTAACTTTCATATAGTTAGCTTGGTAGCTAATTATATTAAATTATTTGTGTGATCATTTTAGTTACAAGTAGTTGATATATAAAACCCATGTTTCAAAGACAACTATATATATATATATATATATATATATGTGGTAAGTTAATGAAAAGGACCAAAAATTTAAATTAAAAATAAAAAATATTAAACTTTAATCTATATTTAAAATTTAACCGTTCATACCAAAGGTCCATCCATAATCTTTGACGCTCTACATGCTTCCAAAACAACTATATATATCATAGGTTAATGAGGAGGACCAAAAGGACCAAAAATCTCTAAGTTAAATTAACAATAAAAAAAATCATCCCAAACGTCCATTCATCATGTTTTACTCTCCACGTTGGAGACTTGAGTTGTCCCAATCTCCACGTTGTAGGTTTACGACTCCATGTGTAGTAGACCACGCACCACACAGTCTATGGGTGTTGCAGGTTTACGACTCCATGTGTAGTAGACCACACACCACACAGTCTATGGGTGTTGCATGTATGGAGATCCTTTTGGTGTCCACATAAAATCTTTTGCACATGCCTATGGCAGTGATTCTCGTGGTTTCCTTTTGAATTCGGTATTCCATTAGAGGTGTTTTTTTCTTCCAAGAAACATTCCATTAGAGTTAGATCTTCTCAATATGTTGTTGTTTCCTTTGTTGGCTTTACCTTAAATGCCTCAAGTGCTGTTCGTAAGTAAGCTTAATCTAGTCTTGATGCCACCTTTACTTTTTATGCTTAGGCCTTTGCCCCCACTACTGGCGATGCCCCTACCTCCGTAGGTTATGCATATGTATTTGGATATTGATATGGAACGAAGCGAAGAAAAGCCGGTACATGAAGAGATGCCATGGGGTATGGAAATGAATGCGCTCTACTTTTGGATCTCCATCTCGATCTTTTACTGGTCCATTCTTCAACAAATGCTTCTACCCCTGTGGGATTAGCTCTGCCCCTGATTTTGTCCCATAATGCAATGGTGAAATCCCATCCGTCAAAATACATGATCACAAAGATGGGTGAGCAGATGATTGGTTCCTCTAGGTTAGTTTCTAGCAGTAGGTGTTAATTTCCAAGTGCCTATTGCAAGGTTTCATGTGTTATTGATTGGGCATGAATCTAGTCCAACCAAGAATATTTTGGTGGTGTTTGGTTCCTCCACGAACTTAACCAATTCAAAATGACTAATATCCTTTTGGGGATTTAGATATTGCTCAAAGCTTTCTTTCAAGGAATCTAAGGCGTCCCACCATAAAAGAGTAAAGGAGATGAAAGATCCCCACCATATGCAGTTACAAGTCCACATCCATGTCCATAGCCACTAGTAGCAACAAAGGAGGAAGCAATTGTTTATGTTGAACCACTACCAACATCCAATGTAAGAACTTAACATATTACAGGACTATTTGCATTAGATGCCAACATTGATGACAAAAGCAAGGTTTGGCATGAAAGACTTGGGCATATGAACTACAAAAGTATGCAATTGATTGCTCGACTAAATATGGTCCATGGTCTACCTAGCTTAGGCTTATAGCTCATGAAGGAGTGTGTAAGGGTTGTATGCTTAGAAAGCATCATCGAGAAATATTTTAGAAAGGCAAGGGATGGAGGGAGAAAGCATAGTTGGAAAGTGCAGGAGCGATGAGTTCGCAAGCTAAGAGTGTAGTGAACAGAGGTGTTCACTAGTGCAGATTGAAGGAGAGAAGAGATTGGAGAGCTTTCCTTGAAGAAAATATGAAGCTCGTCCAACTTATTGGTGATCACCCTGAAACAGAGAAGACTCGGATCCAGACTGGAGCAATAGAGGGCAACAACTTGGTACTTACTGGAAAGAAACTGACACTAATAAGGAGAGGTCATTGAGGGACTATATAATAGAGAAGGGACTCCCTTGTGCAGAGGAAATACAATTGATAAACTATCCAATAAACTTGTACAGACCTTGAGCTTAGTGGAAGGGGACAAATTTTGTTGTTGTGAAAGGAGGAAGGAGAGTAACCTTCCTAGATCATCTTAAGCTTGGAAACCAGCTGAATCATTCCCCGTGTGGTATCATGGCTTGGAACGAGGGTGGCATATTGTAGGAAGACACTCTACATCATGGCCTAAGGTTGGGAGGAAAGGAGTCCTCTCTCAGTCAGTTGGTTGTGGACATTTCCTTGATCATATAAGTATTTAACTTGATCTGTTTAATTATGCATGAATGATGTAATTGTTTAATTGTTTGATTTAAATGGGAAATGTGCATGCTTATAATCAATTAACGGAACCCCTAAGTAATTGGGATATGCTTGTTGTTTCCATTGTTTAATATGTTAAATTGTGAACTGGAATAAGTGTGGACAATTTGTGTCCCTAAGGACCTTGTAGCTTTGGAGGAAAGTTTGTAGGATATGGACAAAAACTTCGTTTACCTGGTGGTGTGAGTGTCTTGATGTCTCAATGGGAGGTCCTTGTGAGGAATAGAAGACCTTGAGTCCTGAGTAAAACTCAATATTTATATGGAAAGCTTGCAATATATGCAAGAAGCTTATCTATGATGAAGTTGAAAGGCCTTTGATGGTCTTAAAGCAGCTTTCTCGACTCTTGAAGATCTCGTCAGAGCCTTGAAGAATCCCTGAAGTTGGCTAAGTCCCAATTTTTAGACTGTTAGCCAGTGGAAATCATGTGTTATGATGGGGGAAAACATCGGTTGTTGATTTGGTGCAATGAGTGGATCAGGACCATTCGTCAAGAGGTTGAATCCTTAAAATGACCAAGAGTTGGAGCAAGGAGCTTCGACGACGACAATGACCTTGAGATGAGACAAGGATCGTTGATCTGTCGGGACTAACCTCGACAATATTTGGAACGTTGGTGTCAGTCACATCGTCGTCGGGGTATAGGAGGTTGGTGAAATGGGACAATGGTTCCAAAGAGTGATGACGATGATTATGGCCTTCAAAAGAAACGAGAGTCGTTGATCGACACATAGGTGAGAATGATCACCGCCTCAAATTGTCGTAGCTCTCGTATAAGAGTGAAAAGGGGATAATGATGTCATGGTACCATGACGAGCCAACAGGGCAGCGAGTGTGTCTCTACTGGTGATAGGTGTCATCAGTTGAATGGTCAATGAGACGAGAGTGGTATCGGAGGAACTGAAAGTTGTTGGGCCTTCAATGATAATCTAAGTTGTCGGATCTAGATGTTGTTAGATCCTAGTCATTCGTCGGAGGATGGTGAGTAGAGGTTCTGGAGTGAGGTTTAGAGGATGAGTCGATGATGAAAAGGGGCTTATGGTTAAACGACAGTCGTTGTTTGGTAAGGAGGTGAGATGAAATCTCATTCGTGGATCTATGTAGATCCAACCCATTAACCATGAGAGAGGTCAAGGACTTGGACACTATTTGGCGTGCAAGTTAGGGGTGTCGAAGCGATCAGAGTCGTTGAAGGTCAGAACTGAGAGCTATCGGATTTGGGAATGGCTAAGCCGTCAGATATAGATGTTGTTAGATCATAGTCGTTCATCAGAGGATGGTGAGTAGAGGTTCCAGAGTGAGGTTTAGAGGATGAGCCGGTGATGAAAAGGGGCTTATGGTTAAACGACAGTCGTTGTTCGGTAGGGAGGCGAGATGAAATCTTATCCGTGGATCTATGTAGATCCCACCCATTCACCATGAGAGAGGTCAAGGACTTGGACGATATCTGGAGTGCAAGTTGGGGGTGTCGACGCGATTAGAGTCATTGAAGGTCAGACCTGAGAGCTGTTGGATTTGGGAATGGTTCGATGGATGGGTCATCATCGGAACATTCAATGTTGGGTGTTTAGTGCTTAATGGGAGTAGAACCCCCGACGATGACGAAAGCATGCCCAAATGATCGGGGTCGTTGAACTGGAGCGTCGTTGGGTCAGGTGACAGAAGCTACATCAGTGCCACATCGGATGGTGCAAGTGGTCGAAGCCACGTAGCATTAAAGAGGAATTAGACAAAGAGAACTCAAAAAACTTCGGAAGGACATAATTTTAGATCCAGAGATTGAAATTGGGTTTAGTTGTAGTCGTTGGAAATCTCTTTGCGAGCGTAATCCATCTATGGTCCTTAGAAATAGATAAGAGTTGAGTTGAGAAAGATAAATATTAATATCCCACCAACCTAAGAGAGGGTTAGGGGGTCGAGTGTCCTACAAGATGAGCAAGTAACCTATGTGTACCCTTTCTTTTGATCCATGGATCTAATCCTATTTGGAAATTGCCTCCCTTCCCTACGTACCAACTAATTCCCAACCAGTAGGAATGTTGTGATAATCACTTTCCATATAATTGAAGCATTTTGAAGTATCTGTACTAGCTTTCTTTTGCATTCCTCCATGAAATCAAGAGCTATGTATTTTTTCTTTATGACTTGAGCGCACAACCCAGAACCTTGAACTAATCGCCAAACATTCTTTGCAGTTAATGCCTTGGAGAATAGGAAGATATTATTTAGTGCCCATCCTCCCTATGCTTTTGGTATCACTAATTTTTTTTAGGAAACCAACACAATTCCTTTTTTCCCTATCACACTTGACTAAATGAACCCATAACAAAATTGCCTAATTCTTTCCAATACTCCTTTAGGAATCCATGTGAGCAACATCCAATATGTTAGAATAGCTTCAAGGACAACTTTTACTAAAACTAGATGGCCTCCTCTAGATAGTCATTGGTTGCACCGGGTATTTATCTTTTTCTCCATCTTTGTTACCAACCACTGCTAGTCAGCTTTTCGATACATGTCAGATTTTAAATAAAATCCTAAATACCTCAATCCAACATCTAGATCAACTACATTATAGGGAAACATATGGATGATTAAGGTTTTTTTCTCCCTCGGTGAGACCCCAGAAAGATATCTTTAATTTAGCTATGTTTATTTTCATACCAGTTGTCAAACAAAAAAGGTCAATGATATCATTGAGCTTCTCAACCATTCTTCTGGGGCCTTCACAAAAAATGAGAATGTCATCAACAAAAGCAGGTGAGTGACATTACTAGAGTTACCAACATTTATCACTTTGAAATTACCATTCTCTAAAGCCTCCTTTAAGGATTTGCTTAGTCCTTTTACAACTAGAAGAAATAAAAGGGGGGATAGAGGGCACCTTTGTCTAGGAACCCCTTTCTGGCTTAAAGAAGGGAGATTGATGCACCATTTATATGAATTGCAAAAGAGACCAAACTGATACAATTCATCACCCAAGCAACAAAATGATGACAAAACCCCCAAATGAATAAGAATTAATCTTATGTAGAGCTAGGTCACCTTATCAAAGGTCTTTGATAGGTCCACTTTTATTGTCATAGCTCTTAAGTTTCTTGCCTTAATTGAGTGTAAACCTTCTTGMACAACCTCTAYTGTCTCGTGAATTTGCCACCCCTCCAAAAAACCCAATTTTTTCTAGAGAGATACGTCGAAACAAAATTCCTTTCATCCTTCTAGCAATACTCTTTGAAATGATTTTATAAATGCAATTACGTAGGGATATTGGTTGAAAGTTTTCAAAGCAAGTTGTATTATCTAATTTTGGGATCAAGGCTATGAATGTTGTGTTAAAAGATGCCAAAGTTTTCCCCGTGGTTCTTGATGACTCAATAAACCTCCGTAAATCTTCTTCAATAAACTCATAACATCCTAGATAAAAGTTCACCGGAAGCCCATCAAAATTGCGGCTTTTATCCTTTTGAAAGCTTTGGAGAATCAACAAAAATTCTTCTTTACCTACTTTTGTCATTAAAGTTTGATTATCTTTCAGATTGGCAAATCTTGGGAAAGAGTTAGACAATCTAATCATTTTTGCAATAGTACCTCGAGTTTTAGCCTTAAATAGAAATTGGAAGTACTTTACACCTTCTACTGCCATATCATTAAAATTAGTTTCCTATGTCTTATCATCCTTCTCTATCTTCCATACCGAGTTTATATTTTTGTTCCTGTGTCTATGAAAAAACTTTGTGTTTTAATCTCCCGCCCAGAGACAAATAACCCTACTTTTAAGCCTCCGTTATTTCTCTTTGTCCAATAGAATGTGTTTCTTTTTATCTTCAAGATGCTTTATCTCTACTTTATGAATCTCCAAAATATAGTAAAATCCCTCACTGTTATTATGTGTTACTAGTAGCTCCTCTATGTGTTTTTTTTAATGTCTACTTACATAAATTTCCTTTGTATTATTTTTTTTTTCCATGTAATCTAAATGTTTTAAGAAATGATTTTTGTTTAGCTATATATTTTTGGGGAGATTTGCCCAAAATTAGATAATACTCTTCTTCTTTTATTTTTATTTTATTTTTTAATACGAAGTCCCATTCACCAATTTCCATCACTATTCATATTCCTGCCAACCTGGGCGATTATCCAAAATGACTCGTGCTCAAAGTGAGTGTGTACAGGTTACTTCTTCGACGACAACTGTAGTGGAACCTCCAAATGGTTAAGAAGAGAACCAGTTTTTAGTATTTAAAATTAGGTCTGGAGAAGTCTAGTTGTCATATTGGAAGAAAACGGTACTCTTTGACTGTAGTAAGCTTTGATATTTAAATGAAATTAAAGCTGCTTTTTATCCTAATACTTGCTGACAGGAAATAGAAACTTAAAAGGAGGCGCCGGGATTCGATCGTCGGTGTCTCGCCTTCATTTATTCGTACAAGTTAAAGCCGGTTGGACTGGAAAGGACGGCCGGTGATCGTCGATAAACGTAAGGCGGTGGAGGAACTTGAGAGGGAGAAGCCATCGATTCTTTACTGTGGCCACCACCGCTAAAATTAGAAAATTATTTTCTTTGTTTGTTCGGAGGAGGGTCTAGAAGGCAGGAAAATAAAATTATTTTACGCTAGGATTGGAGCTTGACGGTTGAAGATCGAAATTCATGATTCTGATTGACCAGTAAGTAATCCCCAACCAAAAAACTCAACAGAAGTTGAGATGGCCGAGTTGGTCTAAGGCGCCAGATTAAGGTTCTGGTCCGAAAGGGCGTGGGTTCAAATCCCACTCTCAACACTACTTTCTGTCAGGATGGCCGAGTGGTCTAAGGCGCCAGACTCAAGTTCTGGTCCTCGATTGAGGGCGTGGGTTCAAATCCCACTTCTGACACATCAGTTTTAATTTATACGATATCTTCTATGCTTTATTATTTTTAAATAATATCTACTTATGATTTTTAATCAATATTTGTGGACATCTGCCCTGATCCTTGACTTACACTAAATATCTGAGGGCATTTGGTCTAGTGGTATGATTCTCGCTTAGGGTGCGAGAGGTCCCGAGTTCAATTCTCGGAATGCCCCCTTTTTGTATTTATCTGTCGTCCATTTAATGTGAAGTCATTGTTCAAACTGAACTAACTGACCATCCTGCTAAATGAGTTCATAAATTTATGTTTACAGCAAATTCGTGTCTTTGTCAATGATTTAGTTCAGATAGATGATGTTAATTTTGTCAAATTTAAATTTAATTGTTGACTTTTTTTTCCAAAAGAAAATTTTCACTTTGTATTAAATTTGGATTTAATCAAATAAATAATTTCTTTTCACTTTGTATTAAATTTGGATTTAATCAAATAAATACAATACTGTACCCATATAAATAAGGAATGAATGCACCATGCACATCAAATAGATTTCGATGTTTATTCTTTTCAAAAAGGAGGAAGGTTCAAAATAAGCAAAACTGGCTGTATACAAATCAGCACATCCCCATACAAAGGATAGTTCCAAAACTACGAACAGAATAGAAGAAAGAGAAATCAGCAAAAGACAATACATCAGACATTAAGCTAGAATAGAGGAATGCTATGAGTTTGGCTCTCAAGTCCACCTATCCAGTCATGATAGGACAAAATACCTGTGTGTTCCAGTAAGGTTTTTTTGGATAGAATATCAGCCTCCAAGTTTAGCTCCCTGAAAATATGTGAGAAGTTGATCTGATTGAAGGTTTGAGTGAGATCAATGATTCTATCCTTCCAGCTTTCCAATGCCGCAACTTGAAACTTTCCTTTTCTGTTTAACCAGTCAATAATGATTTTGGAATCTCCTCTCACATGAAGATCCAAAATATTATGACGAGAAGCCGAAAATAGTGTGACCTAGGCTCCAAGAAGCTCGACTTTTGTGTTTGTTTCAATGCCACAGTTCAAGGTCCAAGTGATCCATGTGCCATCAGAGAGATGTAACCTCCCACCGGCTCCACAATGCAAGCCCAAAATTTGAGAGGCTCCGTCGAACAATGCACGGTTTCCGCTCAGTTGTGTGAGAGGTGGAATAGGACGTGGGGCAAAAATCTTTTTAAACCTTTCGGAGTTCAACTCCCCCAAGATAAAGAAGCAGATAATGTTTATGGAGACAGGTGTATTCTCAAAAATCGCCTTATTGTGGGGATCCAGACATACCAGCAAACAATGACTGGTAGATGTAGGAAGTTTGTGACCTGTAGGGACCAATTCCCCAAGCATTCCTGCAAATTTGTGCCCATCCACATCAGATTTTGTTTCAGAACTGTTAGGATTTTAATCCAAATCAATTTTGTAATAGGACAGTCCCAAAATAAGTGGAAAATAGTTTCAGAATTGTTGTCGCAGAGGTAGCATAAATTTGGACTTATCCATCCCCGACGTTGAATAATATCCCAAGTTAAAATCTTGTCATTTGTAGCGAGCCATATAAAGAATTTTGATTTCAATGGTAGGGTCCAATGCCAAAGTTTTTTTCGCCAACCAGTGCACCTTTGAATCCAGAGAGTAGATGAGATAGCTTTGTAAACATTTATTACAATCAATTGTCCAGAGTTGTCCCCTCCATTCCAGAGAAAAATGTCTTATGTAGCATGAAGACGGATCCCCGCACCACTTAACGTCAAGCAGAATGTAGTCCACTCCTGTGCTAGAGCGCCCGTTAATCCTAGATCAACACTTGTTTTCCACCTTGTACATGTAAGCCTATCGTTAGTGAGGATTTGTGCTTGAAAGAGGAAATATATTTTTGACACTTTTAGTTATTCCAGCGAATCCCGTGAGAGGTATGTCGTTGTTCGAAGCCCCAGAATAGCGTCCCTGCCGATGTGTATTTCAAGACCCGAACCCAGTTTCCAGCAAATCCATTGGTGAATGAATTTTAGGTTCTTGTGATAGATCACCAGGGCAATGAGGCACTAAATGTGCATATATCATGTAGTATGAGCCATCGAGCAATAGATAGTGGGTAGAAGTATTTCCCAAAAATGATACGGTGCCAGATGTTGTCATGAGTTAATATACACCACAACGTTCTGGTAGCCAATGCTTGTTTGAAGATTGTAAGGTTGTGCAGTCCCCAACCACCTGCCAACTTTGGCTTAGCAATGAGATCCCATCTACAGGGATCTCATAGATTTAATTGCTTGATTGATTCTTGCTATTGACCATATATTTGGAAAAATAGTTTCACTGATATAATACTTCAACAAACAATTTAATTTAATCAAATTTGATTTTTGATTTCATTAACTTTCAATATTTAAAATAAATTAATAAATATTAATAA
>SNQJ01S0081920.1:30954-44831 GCA_010110895.2 Picea sitchensis
AGCATAGAAACTTTGTTTACAAGCATATATATTTATTTTTTTGGGATTGGAAGTTGATACTTTGTTGTCAAACCACAACTATATAAACTAGCTAATGGTTAGACTTAGATTTTTCTTATTGAATCAATAAGTGTGACTCTAAGAAATTGCATCTCTTTAATAGTTAGACTTTAAGAAAATTGCATCCCTTTAATAGTTAGACTTAGACTTTCCTTGTTGAATCAGTAAGTAAGACTCTAATAAAACGCATCCCTTTAAAATTCATAGATACATGAAAAATGTATAAACACTACAAATTGGATTTTAAACCTAAATTCCTATGATGTATTATAAATTGCAAGCAATTCCTCTAACTCAAATATAATCTCACTAATATACTATAAAAATTAATATACAAACATAATGTTTACAACAAAGATTGTCCATATCCAAAACTTAGATTACTTTTAATTTTCCTTAAATCTTAAATTACATATCAAATTAACTAAATTGACTAAAGACAAAATGCACTTCTTTAAATCTTTTAAATTAGTTAAAATATAATTACAAAAACTATACTCATATGCGATTCTATTCTATCAAGATTTGTTTTGTATTTATATAATTTAAAGTTATGACAAAAGAATAATATTTAAACATATTAAAACACATCCTTCTATTCCCATTGTAAGAACTTTCTTGCTGTATGAGACAACTAAATTTCGAGTCTGCCTTGGAGCTCGATACACAATTGCAGTCTGGATTTAAAAGAAGTGAATAATGTTTATAAGAAAGGTAATACTCCAACCACCAAGACAGTAATGTATCTATCACTGTTTTTAAAGTTTGCATGAACAAAATAAATATGTAATTTTGATTATGTTTTTACAGTTTATGAGAAATGATAAGTTCTTGTTGCTTGCTCTATCGATAAATGATAGGTTCTTGCTACTTGCTCTATTTAATGATGATATAATGATATAAGGGAAAGCGTGAAATTTTCCTAACGCTAGAATTTCATCCAAAATCCTTTTATCTTTCAATTTTCAATAATGTATTTAAACTATTTAATTGTGCGGATTATAACATAAAGTTCTGAATTAATTCTAATTTATGGGGTTTTGAAGCAAAACTCCTTATGTGTGAATCTTAATGGTTCAAGATCATAAAAATTGGTTCATCCAAGAATTTTACAACAGATATCAAGTAAACATGGATCTGTAAGTAATATAAAGCAAGATGGATTTATGCTACTAAGTAATAGATTAAAAAATAATAATGTAATAGATTAAAAGATGATGAGGGTCCATGAGTTGTTCATGAATTCATTGGTGTCTTAACATAGATAAAATTGAATGAATGAGGAAACTTGCAGGCATAAAGTAGAAAAATAATCTTAGAAAAGCCAAAAAAATATAATAGATTTTGGAATGGAAATAATTTTTTTTATTTTGGGTTTTTTGAGATATCTGTTTTTGTATTTGAAAAATCAGATGATATAGAAGATTACTCTCAACACCCGACTGACTTGTGAGAGAATTTTGAGAATGATGATCTGTGATGAAAAACTAAAAGGCTTTAGTTCTTTGCAAAAATATCATTAACTTCTTCAATATAAATGAGTTCCATGGCCTCACAAGAAGGAAAAATGTCTGACACCAACTTGACAACCACTGAAAATAACAACACAAATTATACAGTACAAAAAATCATACAAAATATTTAGAATTCTAAAAGGGAATTTGTTGGTGTAAGCAAATCGATAAACAATCTCGATGTTGAAAGTGCGCTCAAAAATCATGGAAGGAAAAGAAACCAGAGTATGATGGGTGATACCAAGGACAAACAACAATAACAAAATATGTTAGAGATAATGCTTACAACTATTGTAACGGTGAGTTTCTAGGTTAACTATGAGATAATGCTTACCACTGTTGTAACTGTGAGTTTCTAGGTTAACTATTTTTAGCTAATCGGATCCTCTTTCTTAGGATCTAGATTGCTAGGAGTCAGTGATCTGGATGCTATATATGTAACCTCCATTTGTCTATGAAATATGAATTGAATTATGTTGTGTGCAATATGCTTTCTCTCATATTTTCTATTTGGTATCAGAGCTGAGGTGAGAGGAACAAAAAACCTGATTTGATGCTACGATGGCATTGTCAATAAGCCTGAATAAATCATGTTAAGTCATCAGAAGAGCCATCTTATGATCACTTTCTACCCATGATATATGCATCTGCTGCAGACTTTTAGAGGTTCGTTGGTCGATGAATTGTTGAGCGAGCTAGGTGAAGTTGCAGATTGCTGCAATCCCATTTCTGCTGTGAAAAATAACTTTTCCACTGCTATCCATTTATGTAGTTCATTTCCAGAATGAAACTACTGAGGAGCCGTGAGCTGGATTAGAGGATTGAACGTTGTTGGCAACACATGGGTCGAGATGTTGAACAAAGGAGGGTCTCATTCTGAGCAAGGATCTGAGAATCAATCAGATCGCAGGATCTAAGCATCGATGACATTCGTCTCCAGGTTTCTGTTGATAACCCATATGGTCACTTGAGCATATAAAATTTGTTGAAGAAAATGGAATTGAGAGGAGTTGCATTACCCAGCCACTATTGTTGTTTATGGATGAGATTGTTGCCTAATTGAGCCTCATGAATTATAGATATGTTGCATATTGCAAGGAAGGAGCCTATCGTGATCTATTGTAATGTGCACAGAGGAAGGAATGCTACCATATCTATTGATTGTAGAGGTATTTATTTTCTGATTAAAGTTTTTATTGATATGGAGAATATTGCATTGGAAACATTTAATGGTTTTAATTTCCATACTTGGAAAGTAAAAATACAACTTCAAATGATGCATAAGAATTTATGGGGAATAGTAAAAGGTACAAAGAAGGTACCTACAGATCCAAAAAAATTAATTGGATGGGAGAAAAGAGAGGATAGAGCCAAGTCCATTCTTGGACTGTCTCTTGCAGATTCCCAACTACACGTAATAGATTTGGAAAAATCTTCTCAAGAAATGTGGGTACAATTGAGTACAATATTTTGGGAAAAGGATCTAAATGCCAAGTTTTCATTAAAATTACAACTATTCAAATTAAAAATGCATGATGAAGTATAATTGTCTTCTCACATAAATGATCTAAAGTCTTTGTTAGCACAGTTCGGAGAGATCAAATCTAAAGTCGATGAAGATGATGCAAAAACAATTTTGCTAAATAGTTTGTCTCCAAAATATGACAATACTATTTTTACTTTAACTCAATTACCCTCTCGAACTCTGTAAGACGTGATTTCAACACTCTTAGCAAAAGAAAAGAGGATGAAGGAAGGTGACATGGAAGTCAGTTTACATGCTGAAATTACACTATTCTCCAAGGGAAGAACAAATAAAAACATTGAATGCTTCTACTGTTGAAGACGTGGACATACAACACTGAATTGAAAAACACGTGCTAGGGATCTTCTAAAAGGCAAACTGAAAGAGTCAGCAAACATAGCTGAGGAGTCACTAGGTGCTATGCATGAATACTCATCCAGTGATGATGAACCTTCTCAATCATCTCTCAAACTTTTCTAGAATATAATTATTTATGTCTGTTAGATACATATTGTAAAAACTTTTGATTCTTGTTGTATTTCGGTGCTCCAAGATTATCAGTTAGGTGTTATCATTGTGTTGTTGAATGTGTGTAAAAAGGTCATTTTGTAAGATCGATTACTGAATGTTTCAGTATCGAGACTATTCTTTGGGGTAGTTTAGAATCATCGATCCTATAAATACTTCAAAGATGGTGGGAAGTGGTTGTATTTGTGTTGGATGAATTGGTAGCTCGAAGATGATGGAGAGAAAAAGTGTGTCTATGAAGTTCAGAGATGGGTGTAACTGCGTATGAGGACCAATGAGACAGACATGACAAAATTTGTGCTGTAACCTTTCGTTATGTTTTGTAATTTGTGATTGTAATATTTGTAATGTAAGCATTAAGGGAGGGTGTTAGAGAGAATGCTTACAACTGTTGTAACTGTGAGTTTCTAGGTTAACTATGAGATAATGCTTACAGCTGTTATAATTGTGAGTTTCTAGGTTAACTATTTTTAGCTAATCAGATCCACTTTCTTAGGATCTAGATTGTTAGGAGTAATCTGGATGCTATATATGTAACCTCCATTTGTTTATGAAATATGAATTGAATTGTGTTGTATGCAATATGCCTTCTCTCATATTTTCTACAAAATATTTTCTTAAAAGATCAAAAGACCTTGGAATTGAGAAAGAAGGAAAAAACCCTAAAGAAATTTCATAGAAAAAAACTTGTTGCTGGAAAGAACAAATCAACATCTCCAAGCTCATTCAAAATATACCACAATGAAAACCATCCCGTAGCTTTAAATTCCTTAATGAATTTTCAATGATTATTTCTCTCGAGAATACATGCAAAGAAGAAAGATTTGAAACTCGAGAATACATGCAAAGAAGAAAGATTTGAACTTGTTTTATATGACAATGAGACTTATACTATAAACCCTTATAGTCGACCTTATGATCATGAAAGTTTTATATGACAATGAGAATTATACTATAAACCCTTATAGTCGACCTTATGATCATGAAAGTTTAAGGGAAAAAAAGATGAATGATAACATTGACAACATCAAGGTACAAAGTACAAAGAAATGGTGAAGTATTGGGACGTTATCTAACAATTTCAAGAAGTGCATGCACACTTGTCTCGTGTATTTGAACCGTGCTACATAATACTCATTGATGTTGCAGTGTGTTGTTGATAAAGGCATGACCACTAGACCCTTCTAAAACTTAGTTTGCACACTGCATGTAAGACCAAATTAATATAATGAAAAAATATAGATACCAAAATTGAATACTTGTAGATAGTGTTACAGCAAGCAAGTAGCTAGCCATCCCTCCCACCAGTCAATGTCTTGCAGTTGTTCTCTCGCCTTACACACTCAAAACACAAATGGACGCGATAAACAAATGGATTTGGATTCGACTGGTGGTATTATTGCAAGAAAAGGATAAGAGATGGAAGAAGGTAGGATGAAGACGGTGCAGGTCGGTGATCTGTCCACCTCCAATTTAAAGTGACATTTTAAGGAACTATCACTAATTTCTTAAAACTTTATTCTTTTTACGGAACTATCACTAATTTCTTAAAACTTTATTCTAGTACCTACAACTGATTATTATATTGGATATGGTACTAAATTAGTGTATGAGATTCCCTTGTTTGTGGGATAAGGGACTCCCTCTGTCTAAGGATTAGACTCGTAAAGTCTACTAAGGTATATATACCCTACCCCCCTCTAGATTGGAACATGTGACCTCTTAAGAAGAAACACATGTTCTTAACCATTAGGTCCACTCAAACTATATATATGATACTATTGCACTCACAAATTTATTTTTTATTAAATAAATATAATAATAATAAAATAATATTAAATTTTCAAATATTTTATATAAAGTTAAAAAATCTATAAAATTAATATTGAATATTATTTATTATTTATTAAATTTACAATATTTATTTATTTGTATGTACAAATAATTAAATAATTTAACTATTAAATTAAATAAATAATTTAACTATTATATTATTTGTATGTATAATAATTTAACTATAAAATTAAAATAGTTATTTTTATATTTAGTATTAAAATTTTCTATTCAATTTAATTTTTTTTAATCTATTTTNAATAGAGTTGCAAAGAGAAAATATACAAACCAAAGTATATAAAATAAATAGACCAAAATTTGTTTCTTCCCTATAGTGGGCTCTAAAACACCTACTCTAAATACAATAATTTAACTATAAAATTAAAATAGTTACTTTTATATTTAGTATTAAAATTTTCTGTTCAATTTTTTTTTTTTTTAATTTATTTAAATTTTTTTTTTAAGTGAAGTTGCAAAGAAAAAATATACAAACCAAAGTATAAAAAATAAATAGATCAAAATTTGTTTAATACGAGAATAAAGAGTTCTTTTAATGCAAATTTTAAATAATATAAAAAACCAATTTACCATTTTTTTAATGAATTTTTTATACCATTATTAATTTAATTAATATTGGAAAATCAAAATCTTTTTCAAATGTTTTTATATTAATAATTTTTAAAATTGTAAATGTGAAAATTACAAATAATATTAAATCAAAATTATCTTAACAAACCAAACCTATTAATCTTTTAGTCAATATAATATTGAAATTTTACACAAATTAAAGGACTTAGATAAAGTAACCTCAAAATATTTTTTGATAAGGAATTTGGTTAAACTAAAATATATTTCATTTTGTATATATTTTCAAGTTAATCTTGTTTATTATTAAGTTAATTATCAACTTATCTAATTTAATACCATTTTGTATTTATAATTTTTTTTTTTTTTTTTTAATTTAGAATTGGTACACCATTAATTTATGTGAACATAAATTAAAAAACATTAAAATTTTTAAAACATCATGAATTTATTTTATGAATAAAGATAAATCTCAAATATTTTTATGATTAATTTTATTTGATTTAATAACATTTTGTATTCATATATATTTTTTTAAATTTAGAGTTGGTACACCATTAATTTATGTGAATATAAATTAAAAAACATTAAATTTTTTAAAACAACATGAATTTATTTTATGAATAAGGATAACTTTCAAATATTTTTATGAATAAGGATACTCAAATTTGAACACTAATTGTAATCAAGAATTTTAAATTAATTTTTTATTTTGATATTTATTTATTTATTTTTATTTTGATAAAAATTAAAATATATTTTATTAAAAAATTGAAATCATTTTCAACATAAAGATAATAATTATTATAAAAAATAAACATGAAATCACTTAGTATGTTTCTAACACTTTTTTTAGAATTAAAATAAATTTTATAAGGTTCTTCTTAAATGAAAATGAGACTTAATGTGAATGTTCCTCTGAAATTAGGAGATGGTACCCAATTCAAATCTTGTCCAATGGGTAGAAACTGAATCCACGGAAATGACAACAAAACCTCTTACATAAATCTCAAAGCAATTAACTATTTACTCATCCACCAAAATTCATAACCTACAAACCTTTTACATAAAGTTGAAAGAAAACTAAACATAATTTTTTTAATAACACGACCCTCCGTAAGCCCGTTATTACCAAATGGGAATAGACTTGAAAATAGAAAGAAAGAAACCCATTTCTCTCAGGCGAGGAAGCACTTGGAGGCCATCAAAGAAAAGCCACACACTGCATTTTATTAAATTAATTGAGGAGTACATTATATAGGATGATATTCACTTTAGAAGGTTGGAACCAACCTCTAACAAATAGTATCTAAATCACAACTAATATCCATTATTTCTAAGTCTCCCATTAATGGAGAAAGGATTGACATCCACACCTAACATCTCCCTAAATAGTTCAAATTTTATCTTCCCAAGAGGCTTAGTGAAAATATCAACAACATTTTCACGAGTATTACAATACATTAAAGCAATGTCATTAGACTGCATCTTTTCTCGAACAAAATGAAACTAAGTATCAACATGCTTTGTCCTTGCATGGTAAACTGGATTATTTTCCAACTTGATTGAGCTCTGGTTATGACATTTGATTNCGTTTGTTCTTCTCCAACATCTTGAAATAGTCTTCTCAACCAAACAAGTTCACAAGTTGCTGCACACAATGATTTATATTCTGCCTCAGTGGATGACAAAGATACAATAGGTTGCTTCTGACTGCTCCATGAAACAATCCCGGATCCAATGGAAAAGACATAACCTGTAGTAGATCTCTAATCATCCAGATTTCCAGCCCAATATGAATCTGTGTAACTTGTCAGCTCAACATCAAATGAATCAATATATTTAATACCATAATCAATTGTGCCTTTGAGATACCTAAGTACCCCTTTCGTTGCATTCTAATGGTTTTCTATAGGTTTTTCCATAAACTGACTTAAAACACTAACATAATATGCTATGCCAGGTCTCGTTGTAGTGAGATAGTTCAAGCTAGCCACCATATTTCTATACATTGTTTCATTTACCTCCTTCGAAACATCATCACAATACAGTTTCATGTTCTACTGCATTGGAACATAAGAAACTTTACACTTATCCATTTTAAACTTCTTAAGTACTTCTCTGACATATTTACCTTGAGACACAAAGTTTTGACCAACATTTATCCAAACTTCAAGACCTAGGCAGTAATGTAACTCACCAAGATCTTTCATTTTAAATACCTGTGACATCTGCTTCTTGATTCCACTAGTCATTTTTTATGAATTTCCTGTAATAAATAAATCATCAACATATAAGGAAATTGATACACCATGCCCCTTTTCATCAAACTTGGTATATAGATTTGGATCACTTTTTCTCCTCATAAAACCCTGTTGAAGAAAGAAGGAATTTATCTTCTCATACCACAACCTAGGTGCCTGTTTCAGTCCATACAATTCTTTCTTTAATTTACACACTAAATGTTCCTGACCACTTTTCACGGACCCCTCTGGTTGAGTAAGGTAAACCTCATCCTTCAATTCACCATTCAGAAAAACATATTTTACATCTAATTGGTGAAACTTCCAATGGTACTTTATAGCTAATGCAATTAAAAATATTATAGTATTTAATTTAGCTACTGGTGCAAATGTTTCTGCATAATCAATGCCCTCCTTCTGTGAATACCCTTTTTCCACCAATCTCACTTTATATTTATCTATACTACCATCTTCTTTGAATTTAGGTTTGTATATTCATTTACATCCTATGGGATTTTTATCTTTAGGCAATTTAGTCAATTCCCAAGTTTTGTTTTTCATTATAGAATCATATTCTTCCTCCATTTCTTTTCTCCACTCTTCATGTTCATTAGCTTCATTAAAACTCACGGGTTCTATGACATTTGAAATATTACTCATCATGGCATAATATTTATACTTTTCAGGTGGACGAACCTATCGTGAAGATCTTCTCAATTGGCTGATGAGTTTTTCTTCGTTTTGTGAAGATCCTTCTTCACTGTTGTATGTATCCATGTCACTGGATTCATTTTCCTGCTAATGCTTCTCTTCTTTGACCTCTTCATCTTCAATAAGTACATATCATCCTTTATGACTGTTGTCTTCATTATTTCCTTCTGCTTACTCATGGAAAATTACATCTCTACTTGCAAACACTTTGTGAGTAGATGGATCAAACAGTTTGTATGCTTTAAATTCTGAAAAATCCCCTATAAAAATACATTTGATAGCTTTAGCATCAAGATTCTTCATGTTCTGCATTGAAATATGTGCAAAATCCTTACACCCAAATATCCTCAAATTATTAACTGTTGGTTTAGAATCATACAAGGCTTCGAAAGGAGTTTTATGATCAAGACACCTTGTTGAAATTCTAATCTTTAAATAAACGACAGTGCTAATGGCCTCTTCCCAAAAAACATTTGAGAGATTCTCACCTTTCATCATACTTTGTGCACACTCCATGAGAGTTTTGTTTTTCCTTTCTGCAACTTCGTTTTACTATGGAGTGTGGGGTACTGTAAATTGTTGTACTATTCCATGATCTTTGCAATACTTGATGAAGTTTCCTAATCTGTACTCTCCCCCTTGATCTGAGCAGCAAGGGTGATTTTAAGAACCCCCCCTAAATATATATGTATAATAAATGGGCGAATCCCCATGATACATAGGAAAAATTGAAGGCTGTTTTATCAATAATATAAAATGTATATATAATGTTTTGGCGAATCTTTTAGTCAATTATATAATCTTATAAAATATTGGTGAATCTTTCATTGAATTATAAAATCTTGTAAAATGTTGGCGAATCTTTCACTAAATTATAAAACTTTGTAAAGTCTTAGGGGATCCTCCAACAACCTCACCTAAAGCTTTAATTTCCTAACCTGATTGGCAGACCTTGCCTTGCATTGACATACCTTTCCTTGAAATGACATGCCTTGCATTGACATGCCTTGCCTTGACATGTCATGTCTTGCCTTGCCTTGACATGTCTTGCCTTGCACTTCAATACTAAACCTTGCAAATCAACGAGTACCATGTTCTCTACACAAGAGCTATTGGAAGTTTGATGTATGCTATGGTCTATACTAAACCATACATTGCCCATGCAGTGGGAGTTTTGAGTAGGCATATGTCAAAACTAGAGAAGGAACATTGGACAACTATAAAGAGGGTCTTCAAATATCTACAGGGCACTTCCGTTATGCAATATGCTATCAAGGAAGACCTGGACCTCATAGAGAGGTTGATATACAGGGCTTTGTTAATGCAGAATGGGTTGGAGATCTAGACCATAGAAATCTACAAGTGGTTATGTTTTTAACATATTTGGTGGATCAATCAATTGGATGAGTAAGAGGCAAGGTGTAGTTGCATTGTCAACTACAAAAACCGAGTACATGGAAGCCACTCATGGAAGTAAGGAAGTTTTATGGTTGCAAAGATTGTGTTCGAGTATTGGTTTTGTTCAGAAAGCACTAACAATAGGTTGTGACAACTCAAGTGCAGTTTTTCTTACAAAGAACCCTGCTTATCATTCCAAAATAAAACATATTGATGTGCAATGCCATTTTGTTAGAGACATGGTTGAATAGGACAAAGTATTGTTGGAAAAGGTTGACACCCTGAAGAACATTGTAGATTTATTGAAAAACACTGTTAGTATTGAAAATTTATCTTAGTGTAGAGAATCAATGGGCAATGTTGCCCCTGGTAGCTAATTATATAAGCCATCCTCTTGCCCCCATTTTTGCATAGAATACAACGAATGGGAGGATGTGGGACATGTGTTGTACTCTTTGTAGGTAGACTCAATATCATCCCAAAGCATAGGTGGTCCATTTTGGTCTATATTGTGCTTTTTTGGCCAGTATTTTTTCAATCCGTTGTAAACTAATGACAATTAAGGAATCAGAGTTGTAATCAAATCCAGGTTAACAGAATAGGGTTTTGGATGCTATGGAACACATAAATATTGTATTGTAAACAATGAAGTTAAACAATGAGAGAGAGAGAGAGAGAGAGAGAGAGAGAGAGAGAGAGAGAGGAGTGTCTCTCAGTTAGGCTGGTTTTCCCAATTAATTATTTCCAGAGTAAATATTTGTGTATTGAGTCTGTGTCATTGTTATTTCATGTGTTTTAGATTCTGTTAGCATTGCTTTTCTTGCATAGTTTTATCAAACTCTTCAATCCCTTCACACAAACAAACTTGTTGGTATATAACAAACAAAGGCTAGTTGTTAGTTAAAAGTTTTACCCATTGCTCCTAAGTGATTCTCCTTCAACAATGGAGTATAACAAAAGATCCATTCCATCCTTCTTATGCCATGTGTAGCTTTGATTGTTGCTATTTAGAGGGATGGGGTGTCGAATTAGATAGAGGCATCCAATTGTGTAGGGAATCTACACACAACATGCATGTTTCAGATTTAAAAAGGCGCAACTCCCAATGCATGGAGGAACTTTGCATGAAGATTTTTCTATTCCTGGAAGGCACAGTTCTCATTGGAGTTAAGCTACATTTCATGTGGAGGTTGTTCTATCTTTAGGAGGGCACAAAACCCCAAATTAGATAGGTGCATCAATGAGAGATATTCTCGCATGCTTGCATCTATTTTCCTCTTTTGGAGTTGGGCACACTTCACTAGGTATGCAAACTCATGCATGAAGATGCATTAGGGTTAGTGTTTTAACTTCTGCAAGGAGGCGCATCACATGGCTGGCTAGGTTTTATTGTAACCTCTCTTTTCTTGGTTAAATTATAAGAGAAAGCGAGGGTGGTACACTGATACACAGAATTTAAGAGTTAGATAATCCAAGCTTTGAGAATATTGCTCTTGTAATTCTTCTTTTTTAGGAATAGAGTTGTGTGATTTAGGAACATAAATATGTTTGTTGTCATACTTTCCAGAGTGCTGAATTATGAAGATTTAGTATCTTTTTGTCTGTTGTTCTGATTTTATTTTAGTATGCAGTCTCTGTACTCTTGAATATTCCATACAAAATCCAGATCTTAAGGATAGACAGATTCGTAGTTTTGAAAGGAGGTTGAGTAATTTCTAGGTTTCTAGTTGTAGAGTTTATTCTATGGGTGCAAATTTGTGTAGCTCGAATAGGATTAACAGAAGGCCTCCATATGCAATGTAAAATGAAAAGGAACTCATGTATATCTTTTAGGAATGTGGCTTTGTCAGATCCTTATGGAAAGGAATGTAGTTATGTTGGATCCTTATGCAACGAGTCAGGACATTTATCTTCATTTCTCCTCTCTATTGTTGTCTCTCCAACTAGGATCAGCTCTTTTGACTTACTCATATTTGTGTTCCTCAGCTGCTCGGCTCTTCTAGGTGATATACCTAGACTAGCAACCATCTCTTTCTCCAATCCATTCAATATAAATCTGCCTTTGAAGGTAGTAAATTTGATTGGGGCAGTATGGTCTTCCATAAGCTGTTGCATGTATTATCAATTCAGATCATTGTTAAAAACCATGTTAAATTAAAATTGCAGATTATGTGGCTCTATCAATTATGATGTCTCCCATTGCATGGATTCACAGAAGGGAGCAAAGCCTCTTATTGTACTGAACATATCGTTTTCATCATTTTGTAATATAAGACATTTTTTCCCACAGAGAGAGAGATGTAACATCTAGAGGATGGGAAAATATGAACCTTGTGGGAAAAATTGGAAGATAAGAAAAAATATCCTCCAATTTTAAAGTTTCTTAAAACAAGTAAAGGGAGATATTACCAATAAAAACAAGACATTTGAAGTTTGAACTTAGAGATATCATTATCAGTCAAGGTCACAGAGTAAAAGAAAGCCATTTTGTAAATTCTTGTCTGAACTCAGAGATATCATTATTAGTCAAGTTCACATAGTAAAAGAAAGCCATTTTGTAGATTCCTATATAGTTTCATAATTAGAAATGAAATAAGAAGTCAACATCAAGCCACAACTGTTGCAATAAGAGAAATTGTCAAAGAAAATCCCTCTCATTCGAATCAATTGTCTTTAAATGAAAACTAAAAGCAATAAAAACTCCATAGGAAAGAATATTAAGAACTTTTCATATGCAAGCACCTCATACATCATGTTGTCAATGTACATACATAATTTTACTGATTTTTCCATAACAGTGAACCTATAGACATTAAAAACTCAGCCCTTAGGGGCTTCAACACATGGTATCTTGATCAAGGAAGAGATCCATTAAGGATTTTAAATCACCATAAATAATAGATCTCCCTAAAGGCCAAGACATGACTCAAGAAATTATTATAATGATGGCATATTGTATATACTAATAAGCATGATACTCCTTCATTGGGGGATTCTTTAGCTGTATTGGGAAGACAAGCATTGGTGCTGAGCGGGGAGAGAGATAGAGATGGAGATCATGTTATCACTCCGTAATTTCTCACGTTGAAGGAGAAATGGATAGAGGTAACTCTTTTACCATGTTTACATATTATAACTCTTTTACATGCCACATTACAACCTTTTGGTTTGACCAAAACTGAAAAAATTCAAAATTTTGCCAAATACACGGATGGGTCGCGCCAGGAAACAGGTGGGTCACGCCAACAAACAGATGGGTCGCACTAGTTCAGGGTTGTTTTGGACAATTTGTAGGAGTCCATTTTGAATTCTGGAGACTAGGTCAAGTAGCCCCATGTGTCTACTTTCCAACAAGCCATCAAACTCGAGAAAATACCCATGGGAAGTCCTCCAAACGCTGAATTTTCCAACCTTACTCAGAAGGGTTGCGCCATGGGTCGCACTGCACAGAAGGGTTGCACTGTTCAGAAGGGTTTCACT
>SNQJ01S0081923.1:0-12739 GCA_010110895.2 Picea sitchensis
GGGGGGGGTGTTGGAACCTCATGTTCTGATGGTTCATCCCACTTCTATTGGAGATAGTCGGTTGGTTAGTTGACTAGTAGTTGGAGACAATCAGTCAGGTGGTTGGCTAGACAGTCAATCAGATAGTAAACTAACAGTCAAATACTGTCGGTCGATGGATCAACCAACCAAACAATCTACTACGTGTTGGACGACTGGATGGTTAGGTCTACTTGGTAATTCAACTGGCTGACACAACAACGAGGGTTTTCCCAAACTTGTTCCAACCACCGATGGTTATATGTGGATAAGATCTTCCCAATTTCAAGGAAATTGGTTAGATCCTAAGACTATAAATAAAGGACCCCATGGGTCAATCATAACAACATGATGAGTAATCATGATTATATTCAATGATGCATTGTGATGTTCTAATCACAATGCACTATGTTCAAGTGCTAAAATGGTGTCTTTAGACACCATCAATCTTGTTGGAATATTATTCCTTCGTTTATCTTTGTAGATTCTGTTTTGTTCTTCTCAAGGATACCCCCAATCCCCAACACCTTGGACATTGAGGTGTCCTTTAGGTTCGATACCTTTTTAGTTGCATTTTTTGGGTTGAAAGTTTTAATCTTAGCCAATGCATGCACATTAAGATTGAGCACCTTTAGTCTTGTTCTTGATCATCTTGACAATGTGCATGAGCTTGAATGCCCTCTTTCACAATTCTTCATTAAAATTTTGTTCTTGTGTTTCTCTTTGCCAAGTCTTCATTTATTAATATTTCTCTGCCATCGTTGCGAAGGAAGGCACTGGTCTAGGTGATTGAGTCATTCTACCCTTGTATCTAGCTAGTGTCTCCTAACCTTGGGATTGGATTCCATACTCTTAAAATATCGTTGATGCAACTTGTATTTTGAAGGTGGGATACATTTAAAAAATAATGGGACCTTTGCATGCAAGGTCTCCCCTTACCCCATGTTATAAAAACCATAAGAATTTGATGATTTGAAAAAGTTTCATGGACCATATCTCCCTTACAATCAATGACGAATGTTTTTTTTTGATAGTATGGATCTATCTAGTCTTGTAAGGATCCTCTCATTGTATTTGCAAATATTTGACCATGTATATTGCAAGCTTGAAAAACTATTTTTGTTTGTACCTGTTGGGGTCACAGAGACAAAAAATGGAAGAGTTAGGGAAACCCAATCCCAATGGAAGAGGTTGGAAGACTTCATTCCAACCTAGAAGACAAACCAACCTTAGGAGAGGGGCATGAAAAGGGTAAAGGATAAAACCTAGGGAAACAAGCTGACTCTCTACTAAAGAAGGCTATCCTAGTTAGGATTACTAGTCTAGATGGAAGTGCAGTAGCCATCTAGCTTTGGAAAAACCAGGAAAAGTATGAAGATATCAAGAGGGGGAAGAACCCTTAAGTAGATTAGTGCTTAATTTGATCAACGTTCCTATTGTTGTTATCTCATTGACATGAGTCTATGTTAATTTTCTAATCCTATCACCTACATAATTATTTCCTAGTGATTTCCCGCTGAAATAATTTAATTACACTTCACTGAATAAAACATGCTAGTTAGAATAATTAACATAAATTAAATAGCGGAAGAAAATAGAAACCAATTTCACAATGACACATCCACAACAAATTTTTGCACTTCAAATCATCTTTTCTTTCAAAATTTCCAAGCTTACAAGTTCTCCCTTATTGGGAAAAAATATGCCTGGAGAAAAGAAAAAATTTACAACAAAAACATGGCTGCCCGAACTGCGCAACAATTTCCTAAACTTCCCAATATTATTTCTTGCGATCATACAGATTCCCACGGATTTTTATGGCTACCAAGGACCCTGTACAACTTCCCGTGACCCTGTACATCTTTCCGCGGCCCTGTACGCTCTGTCCACGATCATGTACGACCTACCTGTGGCCCTGTACGACCTACATACGTCCCTGTACTATTTCTTGTGACCAATACGTCTTTTCTTATGCTATGTAGGACCTACCTTTGCCCTGTTTCCTATTGCTTACTACCTCCCTTGCCTCTACTCTCTTCCAGGCTGAGCAAGAAGTCCTTCTCTTTCTCTCTCACAATCTCTCACTGAGTTGTGTTGCTTGTGTGACTTCTCCTTTCACCTTGGTTTCTTTTATAATCTTGAGTTTTGACCGAATCAAACATAACCCTAATCTCCAAAGTGATTGATGGTTGAGATAAAATCTCAACTCACTTGAGATCAAGGGCTAGGATTCATTTAATTCATTATTGCTAATAACCTTAACATTTCATTAAATTAAATTCACTTTATTATAAAATGACATTCACTTTAATAATTTCTTTAATTAAAGTGAATTTCCAAATTCTGAGAGGTACTAATGACGACTTCCACATGTTAGACACAAAACAATGTGGAAGTACCTGTCCAAGATACAAACTTCAACACTCTCTTAGCGACAAATGTACTTCTGGAAGAGCCACCTAGAACTGGATTTCCCTCCAATCTTGTCACAATATCTTGCACATCATCCTGCAAAATAACATCATGATGAACTTGATTGTATGTTTCTTTTTCAATGACGTTTCTCAGTTCCATGAAGTTTGGAAACTTTTTTGGAGGCATGATCTCCATGAATGTGCTCCTAGGATCCTCAACATGCTCATGAGCATCCTTCAATGTTTGCTCAAACCACCTAGGTATCCCTACATAATTGGAAGGAGATAAATCCTCCTCCCCACCTGAACACCGACTCCCTGAACTGGAAGCCTCTGAACACTGTTCTCCCTTCAGATACTCCTACTTCTTGTCCTCTGCCACTAGTGGTAACTCACAAAACTTCCTAGATGCTAATTTCTCCTCAAACTTAACATCTCTACTCACAATTATCTTCCTCTGCGTTGGTATGAAGATCCTGTAAACCTTTGAGGTCTCGCTGTACCCCACAAATACGACCTTCTCTCCTGAAGGATCCAACTTCATCCTCTTCTCCACTTGCACATGGATGTATACTAGACAACCAAAGATCCTCAAATTTCCTATCTCTGGCTTCACTTCTGTGAATGGTTCCTTAAGAGTCGTGTCCCCCAATACCCTACAAGGACTCCATTATGCACATATACTACTGTGTTACATGCCTTTTCCCAAAGAAACATAGGTAGATCCTGGTCATGTATCATAGCCATGGAAGAACTGATGATGGACCAATTCTTTCTCTCCACAACCCCATTTTGTTTAGGGTTGTATGAGACTGTCAAATCCCTCTTGATCCCTGCTTCCTTGCATAAATCCTTGAAGTCATTGGAGGTGTACTCTACCCTATTATTTGACCTCAATACCTTGATCCTCTTCCCTATATGGTTCTCTACTTGTGCCTTGAAATCCCATAATCGATTGAAGACCTCATCCTTGGTTTTCATAAAGAAGATCTAAGGTTTTCTGGAAAATTCATCAATGAATGTCACATAGTATGATGCTCCCTGCATTGATTCCACTGAAATTGGTCCACACACATATGAATGAATAATATCCAATATCCCATTGGACCTACTCTCTCAGCTTGGAAAAGTAGCCTTGGAATTCTTTCCAAGTGCACACCCTCTACACACGCCCTGCTCCTCAACATTGAAATATGGGAGGCCAGTGACAATCTCTTAGAATCGACATTGCCTTGTAATGAAGGTGTCCCATCCTCTTGTGCCACAACTCACATAGGTTGTCACTATCATGTACCAAGGTCTGGATAGGATTACCCCACAACCTATATAAATTTCCCTCTCTAACCCCAATGCTCACTCCTATGTCAGGGTTAGATCCCTCTAGACATATGAGTATTTTCCCTTTCTTGAACATAACGTCAAAACCCCTATCCTCCATAACTGAGACTGAGAGAAAATTATTCTTCAGTACAAGTACATATAACACATCATGGGCCTCAAAATAACCTCCTGACTCAAGTTATAAAAATATTTTTCCCTCTCCCTTCACTGCATACTTGGCATCATCACCATGCTCCACATGGATCCCCGAGTCCTTCTTCCGTCAGACTGCTAAATAGCTCCAGTGTTTATGTCATATGACATGATGCACCACTGTCCAAGTACCACACACTCCTTATGACTGTGCTGGTAGAGAGGTAGGAGACTAGTGTGAATTCCTTCTCAAACTTCACAACAAACTCATCCAATCGAGTTTCCCCTGATGCAACTACCTACTACGATTTCGCTTGCCCCCTATTCTTCTTCGGACACTATGATGCATAGTGCCCACTCTTGTGGCACATGAAACACTTGATCTTACTAAAGTCCTTCTTACCTGGCTGTGAGGTTTCCCCCTCACTTTTACCGTTGGAACCCTTTCATTTTTTCTTCTTGGTCTAACTGACCAGGTCCGGGTTCTCCTATCCATCTCTTTTCGTGTTGGCTTTAGACTCCTCCTGAGCCTCTTCCTAGATGCAATCATCCCAAAATCTCTCCCAATTGGGAAGTTTCTCTTGAGCACAAACTCCTTTGACAAATGGTTCCCATGACTTGGTGAAACCATTCAATACCACATTCACAAGTTCTACACCATCCACTTTCTCCCCAATTGCTGCAAGATGATCACGTGTCTGGGTGATTCTAATGATGTAGCTGGTAACATTGTTACATATTGACATCTAGATGGATCTGATCTTGTTTCTCAAGATCATCTTCCTGTTCAAGTTGTCACTCTGGAACAAATCCACTAGAGATTTTACCATCTCTTCGTCTGATTTCTTCTCTACCACGTGAGAGATCAAATGATTCTTCATGACATCCAAAACCACTCTCTGGGTTTTTATGTCCTTCTTCTCAAGATAGACCTTCTCTGCTGCATTTGTCAGTGTAGGAACAACCTTCTCTACAATCTTCCAAAGGTCATGTTCCTTCAAAAGAAAGGTAACCCTTCCTTTCTAGGACAAGAAGTTATATGCTCCATCCAAATGGTATTCAAATCTGAGACTAGTTGCTGCCATTTCTAGATCTGATAAAACTCCCGTGGAATTAACCCTGCTGATTTATAGATCTACAAAAATCTTCTGAAATCGGCCTCTTCTGAGTGAAATCTTTGATACCATGTTAATTTTCTAATCCCAACACCTAGATAATTATTTCCTAGTGATTTCCTTGTTGAAATAATTTAATTACAACTCACTGATTAAAATATATTGGTTGGTGTAATTAACAAAAACTAAATAGAGGAAGAAAATAGAAACCGATTTCGCAATGACACATGCACAACAAATTTCCGCACTTCAAATTAGATTTTCATTCATAATTTCCAAGCTTACAAGTGCTCCCTTATTGGGAAAAAATATGCCCAGAGAAAAGACAAAATTTATAGCAAAAATCTAGCTGCCCAAGTTGCCCAATCACTGCTCAAACTGCTCAACGACCCTTCCCACAATCATATGACTGGTTGCAGCCCTGTACAATTTCTTGTGGCCCTGTACAACCTGCCCGCGACCCTGTACCATTTCCCACGACCTTGTACAACTTTCCCGCATCTTGTACGGCTTTGCCTGTGATGTGTACATCTTGCCTGCTACCTGTACGAATTTTCTTGTGCCGCGTATGGCCTGTCCACGGTGTGCGGCTTCCATTTCCTTTCCTTTCTTTTCGACTAATCAAGAATTCCTTCTCTTTCTCTCTCAAAATCTCTCACTGAGTTTTGTTTCTTGTATGATTTCTCCTCTCACCTTGGTTACTTTTATTTTCTTGAGTTTTGATCGAATCAAACATAACCCTAATATCCAAAGCCATTGACTTTTGAGATTAAATCTCAACTCACTTGAGATCAAGGGATATGATTCATTTAATTCACTAATGAGAATAGCCTTAGCATTTCATTATAAAATGACATTCACTAAATTAATAATTCCTTTAATTAAAGTAAATTTCCAAACTTCTGAGAGATATTAATGATGAACTCCACATGTTAGACACAAACCGATGTGGAAGTACCTGCTCGAGCTACAAACTTCAACAGTATCTGATTAGGTTAATTAACAACAAATAAGAAGACACATAGAAAAATAAATCAAGTAAAAGAGATCGAATAAACTAGGTTAATTTCCCTTTCATTTTGGGTTCTCAACAACCTAACCTAATGAATTGAAAAACAACTCTAAAAACAAAAGATGCATCATGAAATATAATGAGATTTTATTTTTTCCTTTAACCCTAATGCAAGCAATGGACAATATTCAATAGGGTTTATTCCCAATTTCTTATGGTGTGTAAACAATCAAAATGGATAGACAAATGTGTATTAACTTTATGGGTGGGCAAGGCCATTAACAAGATTGATCCTAACTAATAATGCTCTTGAACTTTGAAAGAAGAAATAAACATACAAGTAGTGAAATGAAGAGGGTTAGGCCTTCTTGGCATACTTGGTTCCCAAATATCCTCCTATGAAAACCAAAATTTTTCCTCAATATCCACAAGTATATGTAAAAGGAAACAGACAAACAACACACTAAACAAAACCATGCTATGAATGAAGAAATAAAGTAGATAATTTCCTTTTTTCCAGGGTACAAAGCCCGAGGAAACCCCTCCGAGCTCAAATCCATTACGATAATATACTCATTAAGAGATCAACATGTCACTTGTGGGAATTGAACCTAGGTGGGGAGGATAACAATCATTCCTTCCAACCACCCTAGCTAAACCCAATTGACAAAGTAGATGATTCCTTGTGTGCCCTCAATAGAAGGAATCCCCCCACATCACATGTTGATCGCTAAAGTGTACACATGAGATATAGGGAAGAAATTGATCAAAGTGAAAGAGGATATATGATCCAAACCATCACAACACAATTTCCAAGCCGAAAAGAAAAAGGAAGAACCAAACCAATTAGTGAAGGTTATGGACAATAGCTACAACACCTCCTCAAGCAAGGAGGGTGATAGAGATAGAGAATTGTTGGAGTTCCAAGAACATGTGAGAGCTATAGTATAATATACAAAATAGTAAACTAAAGAGAGCTAAGCTAGATCATTTGAAGAGATCAAGAGAGAAGTAACCTATTTATACAAATCCATATTTTAGGGTGTGACACCAACAAGATTCAAAATTCAAGGGTATGGAATCATCCTTGCAATGGTCAAAACGTGGATGTTGACTCCCTAACCACTAGGAAAATGAATCCAATTGTGTGCATTTATCCAAAATTCCCTTATACCATGAGGAAAATGTGTTGTTAGCCTTAATGATAGAGACAAATGTGGTAAGCACAAGACTGCTTGTGTTATGTAGGCCATAAAACAAGATAAAGGAAATGATCAAATTTGACTCATAATCATAGTGCACCTACCATATATGGGGCACTTGTAATCCAAAAAATGAATTCATAACTATAATGGATAATATTTGGGTGCATGGGGCCCAATGGTACCTACGCAGGGTAGAGAGAGACCTAGATGGGGGTTTATGTTTAGTGATCAACTAGGATATGAGACCAAGGAAAATACCATGGGACACCTCCTATTGACTGAACATGATTGAGTCCCTGAGCTAGGTTAGGGACCCAAAACCATCCATTTAAACCATAGGAAGGAAACTTGAAAGGAGGGATTTCATTGCTTATGACTTCACCATATATATTAGTGTATAAGAGTCCTTTTGGTTTTATAGGGCTAAGCATTTGTATAGCTAATGCATGATGCATAAATCTATACATTGGGATTCATGTATGGGTGATACAAATTACAAATTCCATATACTACATTTTCCCCTATAGTAAGGGTAGGGATCCAACAAAGTGTCAAAGTTGTGACTTGCCATGAAGTGCAATCAAATTCAATAACAATGATAGTGGAAATGTGCAAGCTATTATGAGAAAACATGATCAACATGAAAGGTAAAGAAGATGAGTGAGATAATAGATATGTTCATTGTATGGCATAGGCATGAGGCCATAATACCTTGACATATGAAGGGTATCATTGTGCGACGTATCTAGGTACATTATGAAATAGGATGACACCGTCATCCCTATGATGATGCATGCATGAACTATGCAATTTTCATGTGTGGGTGTATGCAATCATGTAGGAAAACGATGCATCAAAGACAATAAAAGAAGACACCAATCAATTACATAATGACATTGGGAGAGTGATACAATTAAAATAAGAGCATGAGAAGAAAAATTGAAAGATCAATATCTAGGGAAGCAAACAACTCTCTTTACTTGTAATGAGCTCATAGTTCCACCCTTAGTAAGTGGGGCACTCTAATAAGTTTTTTCGTTATTTTCCAATTGGATTTGCCAACAATGAACAAGATTTGGATACCATTAGCACTCAACAAAATACTAATACATACTAAATGCAGAATGAAAAACATAAAAGTGTAGCTATAACATATAACCATCAAAAACATTATATTAAATACCTACTTTCACTCTTATGATAAATCACAATGTAATTTATGCACATATTTCATTTTTTAAATACCTACATATGAGAAATCATAACGTAATTTATTTACATATTTCAAATGTTATGCAAAATTTAAGCATTAAAACATTGAAAGATAATACAAAGATAATTCAAATAGGAGAATAATTATTTTTTCTCAGAATTTGTCCACCAAACTAACTACAAAGGTGCGATTCCTAGCCACATGCATCTTCTATAGATTCCACTCCCACGATGGCTTATGAGAACACAAGGGTGAAGAAAAGCTAGTGGTCACTATTTCTCACTAAACCCAACCCACAATGCTCAAAATTTAGCTAGAACTAGACACCTACCTTCATTTCTCTAAGTCAAAAATCCATGCATCTCACCCAACTTTCAATCATCCATGAAATTCTCTCTTAGCATCACACAACAAAAGTTCATGAATTCCCTAATTTGTTATGCATTCCCTTAGGGAATCTGTCCTCTTAGGTGCTCCAGTGCAAGTAAGAAGAGCATGATTAACTGATTGTACTATGGTAACCTAGAGTGGTAGAACTTAGAGTAAACATGGTATGTCTTTTCACATGAACATAAGTTGCAGGTTTGTTTGTCTTTTCCTGTGTTAGTGAACATTGCGACCACATATTTACCTTGAAAGAAACTCAATCCTTCTACCATTTATAAAATGCCCCTTAGCTCAACACATGCTCACATAGCTCTCAAGCTCACAAGTTTCTTGTGTCGGTTGTAGGTAATGGAAAACATTGGAAAAATACAAATTAATATTTGATATTTTGTAGAAAAAATGGAAGAAGAGACTTACATAATCAAAATCGTGGATCATATACTTCATATTCACATGAAATTACATGTTCCATTGCGAGTACACAATGTGGAAATATTAGGCCATGTGAGGTAGATGGATGATGAGTTTTTCAATCCACATGGTAGAAATATGGGTAATTTGCGATGACATAAATGGAATTTATTATTTTTAATTCCCATGGATCCCCTTTCTCCCCCTCTTATGGGATTATATATGCTTTGTGCTCCTCAAAATCCCTTTTGGTGGTTTTTGACGTTTTATTTCATATTACCATTTTACATATCACAAATGCACCATGGTAATATCTAAACACATAGTGACTAGGAAATATATAAAAAAACGTAAACATTGTAAGAAAACCAAACTTAAGTCTCTTTTTTTATCCAATCTCTAGTTAGGTCTTGACCTTGGCTTATGTACTAGGAATATATACAAGGTATTTACAACATTAACATGACATGGTCATTATAAATCAAGCTACATGGTTTGACACTTGTGAAAAAAACCACATCGTTATCATTTATACACAATTAATCTAACACATTCCAAGGGTACCATTGGGGTGTCACATTCCCCCCCCTTGGAATAACATTAAATTCAATGCATGTGAGATCAAAACAAAAATGAGTATGCCTCCATCATGGAATCATCCTAACCACATCATTACCATTTATACCTAATTTAATCCAAAAAATTCCAAGAGTCAAAACTAGGGTGTTACATTCCCCTCCCCCCTAGAATAACACCAAAATTAATGCAATGTAGGATCAAAACAAAAATGGGTATGCCTCCATAATTACATTCTCTAGCTCCCATGTAAACCACACACAGACCATTGTTTCCATTGCACCTTTAACTATTCAATGGCTTGGTTTGAGACCAATGTTACTTTCATGTGGAGGATATATAGTTTCTTTGTTTGGAACTCTCACCCTGGTTCCAATAAAAGGGAAATCAATTACATGGTTAGGATCATGTACATGTTTATTTAGGAAAGAAACACTAAATTACGAGTTCTAATATTAACAAAGATTGCAAGTATGTAAAACAAGTCATATCCTATTTAGGATTTATGCTGATAGTATCTAGGTGAAATCTTGGCACAAGTTCTAATATTTAACGACTCTTCCTCAATCTTTCACTTTAAGGAAAATTTTGGCTCAAAATGCAGACCAGGGTCCTGTTAGGATATTTAGACACTTAGGAGTTAGTTAATATCTACTTGGTCTAATGTGTCGTTAGGTAAAAGTGTGTTTCTTTAGTATGCATTAGTATGCATTTGTAGTTAGGAAATCCGATGGTCACGATATGTTCCCGACATAGAGTGATCCAACGGTTCATATTCTCCTCGATCTTAATGACCATTGATCTGTGGATTAATACCCAATTGGTCCATGATATCTATTTAAAGAGCATAGAGGGTCATTTTTCGATGATCGATTATGAGAAACTCTCTTGTAAAATCTCTCTGTAATCTTTTTCTTTTTCATTAATACACTGCTCCAAGTGCCCGTGTTGGCTGGGGCTGTGGATGTTTCCCCGTAGGGGTTTTACCACGTCAAAACATCGGTGTGTTGATTTTTGATCTGGTTATGTGAGTGGTTACTGAAGGTTTTCGTCCTCTGTTGGAATACTTGTGTTGTCGAACATGGTATCAGAGCCTGTTTGAAGATCCGCTCCTATTGTAGATCAAGATCGTGAAGCCGAGTTGCCTCATCTCCGTTTTCTACCATTTCCAGACGTTTATGGGCTGACATAACTGTTCCATTGCGTCTGAAGCGCTCATTTCAGTCAGGAATGATTTTCTTTTCACTCGAAAAGGTTTCAGTTTGCTCATGATACAACCATTTTAGTCAGATTCAGAGGTATAAAGCATGAATAGGCCCTTTTTAATTTTTTGCATAGATTTATTTCGGTTTTATATTGTTTGTTTCCATGTTTCTACTCTTTTAGATCCACGTATTCTCTTTGCCCCGCACCCTATGAGATCTCAACCAATCATAAACATATAGGAAAATGTGCATTTTTTGGGTAAGCTAATAGAGATCTAACCCTTGTTGTCATCGAGAAGCGAATATTTTTTCTTGTGTGGAAATAGTTTTTTTTGAGCACACTCTCCAAGGTCATATTCAATAACAACAATAACAACAATAACAACAATCCTCATGCTAAACAATACAATATGTTTTGCTAGCCCACTTGGTTAAAAATTGCCTTATTAAGTAAGAGGTCTTGAGTTCAAGTCTCTCTTTTTGTTACTTTTTTTTGAAAAAGATCACGTTCCATTGTAAAGTGTATTTCACTTCAAGTATAAAAGTGAATCAATGTAAGTAGCTTTAATATTTTATTTTGCATGCAACTTTCTTTTATAAAGTAACTTCATTGTAAAAGTGATCCCCACTTCTTTTTATAAAAGTGGGTCACTTCATAAAGCAACTTATTTGTAAAAGTGAGGTTATTTGGAGGGGTATCACCACCACGTGGTTCTTTGGTTACCGTTTTTTCCTTTTTTTTAAAAGGGAATAACTTTCACATCCGAAGTCGATTTTCAGTGTCATTTTTTTAAAACCGCCTATTTTTTTGAGATCTTTCCATCAAGATCATTAGTTTCAGTTTTTAAATCCATATTATCTGCATATTTAATATGACTTCTTCCAATAATATTTTTCTTACTAACACCAAGTACTTCCAATGGAAATTCCATATGGAGGATTTATTAAGAAGTAAATGCTTGTACCAGATTACCTTGGGAAAGGAAAAAGAACCCATTGATGCTGATAAGAAAGTCAAATGAGATAATAAGAGTGACGAAGCACATGGACTGATCGAAATGTCCATCTCTCCTGATTTAAGGTTTCACCTTGAAGAAATTGATGACCCCGATGAAGCTGGGTAAAAGATTGAATCTATTTTTGGTAAACACAATATTATTCGAGCACATCAGTTAGAAAATTAAATACTGACTTTAAGTCCAAATGATTTTTCTTGCATTGAATATTATCTATCTAAGTTTAAAACACTCAGAATTGTATGTGAAGAATGTGACATAAATATGGAGGAAGAGCGTTGCATCTATATTATTATTTCTAAGCTAGGTAGTGCATATTCTGTGTTTGTATCTACCTTTTATGCCATGAGAGAGGCTCTAGGGAAAGCTTATCAAAAACCCATTCTTGATTACTTTTGTGATGCTTTAATTAGAGAGCAAGATAAGATTGTACAAATTGGAGTGATCAACATTGTAGGTACCTCCAACAAAGACTTAGTCGCCCAACAAAAATATAAACCCAAGAATCCCAAGAAGCAACATCCTCACCACAACAAGCAAAATAAGGGTCCAAAACCCACTCACACAACTTTAGATCCTAATGGTGACAAAGGAGAAAAATCTAAAAATAAGAAGACTGACAAACATTGCAAATTTTGTGATAAAGATGGTCATGATGAGTCCAAATGTTTCAAGAAGATGAAAACTTTAGAAG
>SNQJ01S0081923.1:23075-38220 GCA_010110895.2 Picea sitchensis
AAAATATATATATTAAAATAGACATAGTTATACTCACTATCAATGATTTCAATTGGTATTAATAAACCTTGTTTTGTGTAAAACACCTCATTTGTATGCAAATTAACACCTTTAAGAATATGGTGGCCTCTACCAATAATGTACACATGAATTTTTAAATATTCTTACCCAACATAATGTTCCAGTAGTGGAAACCTCTGCTAAATGATTCAACACTTCCATAGAATATGGAGTTTTTAATGAATTATCTTCAAAGACATCAAGCATGTTTTCATAATAAGTAGGGACATACATTCTTGATTTTATGGTAAAATAAAATTGCTTTGTTATACGTACCGAAATCCTATCCATTTGAATGAATTTATTTTTATTGATCTTGACAAAATGACCATCTCTCAATAAGGGAGTCACATCTGAACATGATCCTATATAAAATATTCATCTCATGACTACAATGGAATTTGCTTTATGATATTCATCTGACCCATTCAAATATAACTATGATTTTATTTCACCTAATGAAGGATGGTGCAACATAATATTTCCACCTTCATCTATATGCAAGATATGCATAGGAAAAAAATCATGCATATTATGTCTCCATGTGTCATTTGTACCAACGATATAAAGAATTGGATCGATACAACCAGGATCCAAGCATATCAACTCTAAGTTTCACATATAGGACTCATTAATAAATTTTAATATTATGATAATTTATAAACCATTTTCCCCTTTATTACGAGAAACTATATCAAAGTTTGGAACAATGCTTCTTACATACTACATAGTTGAAAAACATCGAAGTTGATGAGGTATATGCCTAATTTTATTTAGGTTATGAGTATCATTATCACTAGTTGAAGCATTTTCACTCCAAAAATCCTTTTTAGTAATTCTAGATAATTCTCACAACTTTCATCATTGTCAAGATTATTTTCAGTCCCTTTCTTATCTAGAATCCTCTTCAACAAGTATTCATGAATATTCTAACACGCCTTCTAGTGCTCATGCATTTCATTCTTCATATGTCAAGTTATTAGATTACACGTTGTCCATGATTGAATTAAAAAACAAAAATTGCAAGCATAACATGATGTCCTATGTCAATTGAGTCTAGCTTGGGTGGTTGGGAGGATGGTTATTGTCCTCCCCATCTAGGTCGTTTCCCATAAGTGACATGTTGATCTATTAATGAGTATATTATTGTAGAAAACGTGAGCCCTATGTTTACAAAGCCACAAACTTCTCTAGTTTACCTTGGCTACCATCATTTAAATGAGGGAAAATGCCTGGTGGTTTTCCCTAACATACGTAATTCATGGAAATAAAAGCATAACATAATGCTGAAATGGATACACAAGTTACATACACGATCTTTGAATTAGAAAAAAAAGTGAAAAAGTCTATCTAACTCTATAGGCATAATGGAAATGCTAGAAAATATTTAACCTTTATCCTTGAAATAATGGTTTTATCTTCTCATCCACAAAAAAATAAAATCTCCTAATGAACTTTTGCATCAATTTAATAAGGTTAGGATCTATTGTTGTGCATATACATTATTTTATAAATGCCTCCTATACCTTGATTAGAAAAAATTATGCAGAACATGAATTGTAATAATCAAACTAAAAGCCTTGTGAAAATATAATATGAAAACTTAGGAGTTATCAACACGTACAACTGAGAAACTTTTTCCAATTGAAAATTTGCCCAATTATATAAGTGATATAATTTATTTACATATCAGATCCAAGACTAGGATCGAAACAAGTGACAGACAGTCCCAAAAAGACACTAGGGATTCATACTCCCAATACAAAGGAAACAATCATGAGCCAGAATCCAAAAAAGGATTATGACTAGATCGACAAAAAACTGAATACTGACAAGTACAATGAGTGATACACCAAAAAGATACAAAAGAGGCCAATGAACCGAAACAAGCAGGCTAAATATCGTATAATCAGCCAGAAGGCGAAGAGGCTAATAAAGGTTGATAAAATGTTTGGGGCCTTCCACCCCATTTGTTCACTGAGAATAGGAAATCCAATCTTCTGGTTCCTGAAAAGTCATCTTTGAGAGATAGTCAGCTTCAACATTGTATTCCCGGAAGACGTGCCCAAAACTTATATCCTGAAAGGATTTTATTAAATCCTTTATTCTATCCTTCTAGGCCTCAAAGGTACTCGATTGAAGTCTAGCTCTGTCAGAGAGCCAAACAATGACTACTTTAGAATCCTCCAGGAGTTGGAGTCTGTGGAAAGATAGATGTAATGCCAACCTGAGAGACACCCATACACCCATTAATTCTGCTCCGTTATTTGTGCCTCTCCCACAATTAAAACACCATTTATAAACCATAAAATCTGGAGTTTTAATAACACCACCAGCTCCACAAATTTGACCATCCATTTGAGCAGCTCCATCGAACCAAGCTGTGATGATATTGCTTTTTGATTGGATCATAATAGAACCCGTTGGCACCGATTTCTGAGATTTCAATCCACATTTATGAAAGCCCAAAGTTTTGGAGATCACTATGTGTATTGATGGATTTTTCTCCTCAAAGATAGTAGCATTTATTTCTAACCATAAAAACCAACAAGTGTGCATTGCAACCAAAGTTGGGACCGATTTATCATTTTCCCAGAAATTCAAACATTAATTTAAATTATTCCCTTTGCAACAGTTTTTGTATTTAAGAATCGAAGCCAATCTTTCCCAAACTATTTTAGCAAAGGCACAATGAATAAATAGATGATTAGTGATTTCAACCTCTTGGAGATAGAGGTAACAATGAGACAGTCCTTCTCATCCTCTAATATTCATGTTTTCCCATGTTAGGATCTTGTTCTCAGACACCAACCAGATGAAGCACTTTACTTTGAGTTGCAAGTCCCATTTCCATAAATATTGTCTCCATCCCAATACCCTTTTTAAACCCCGAGTTGATAGTAATGCCAGATAAGTATTCTTTACAGTGATAATGCTGGAGTTAAATCCACCAGTCCACAAGAGTTCATCTGCTCTGTCTTGTATAAAGGCACCCGAGTCAATGAGGGCCATCTGGAAACAATTCCATTCATATCCTAAAGCACCTAAAATACCTAAATCCGAACTGGAATACCACAAAGAAGAAGAGTGATTGTCCATGATCCTCCTCGCATGCAGAAGAGAGGTGATATTTTGATTTTTTAAAGCAGATAAAATAGGAGATGATAAGAAGTATTTCTCACCCATACCAAGGATCCTGTCTCTACCAAGCACGATAAGGTGACCTAAACCCGATGACCAGCTTAACTAGTGAGTAATTAGATGGATTTATTTCATGATTCCTTTCCAAAATCTGGAAGCCGATTTATAAAGGAAAGACAAAGACCTGAGCCAATTTTTAACCATAGTGTGTGGCATGTATTTATCAATAATAACTTTATGCTAAATACCATCACACATCAGGACACAATAGAGAGAGTTTTCCGCCAAATCCTTGTTGAAGTCAAATAAATTCCGCAGACCCCACCCTCCATATTTCTTTGTCTATGTTAGAAGTTCCCATTTACACAAATGATAGTGTTTAGTTTCACTGTTCCCTTTCCAAAGAAAGTTGAACAAAATATTTCTCGGATTGTTCAAAACAATGCAAGGAATGATCTCAAGAGACATCCANCCATATTTCTTTGTCTATGTTAGAAGTTCCCATTT
Organism: Picea sitchensis; assembly: GCA_010110895.2. Lineage (NCBI taxonomy): Eukaryota > Viridiplantae > Streptophyta > Pinopsida > Pinales > Pinaceae > Picea > Picea sitchensis. Next base: position 26,784 of record SNQJ01S0081923.1, read on the forward strand.
ACACAAATGATAGTGTTTAGTTTCACTGTTCCCTTTCCAAAGAAAGTTGAACAAAATATTTCTCGGATTGTTCAAAACAATGCAAGGAATGATCTCAAGAGACATCCAATACACTGGTTTACATTCTAACACCGAATTTAAAAGATTAAGGCAACCTCCCAACGAAAGCCACCTGTAACACCAATTCCAAATCTTTTTTTTTTTTTTTGATTTTCTGCAACATCTAGTTCCAATCCTCGACATGCTGCACCCCTGTTTTCAAATGATAACGAAGATATTTGAAACCAATAGAAAGGTTAGATAAGTTGAACGAAAAAACCAGTTTGAATGGATCAAGATCTAAAGTCGAAAGGCCTTCATGGAGAATTGTCAATTTTTGAACATTTACCTTTTAACCAGATGCTAAAGAAAATAGTTTTACTATCTTGCCGATCACCCACCATTCACTTAATGTGGCATTTGACATAATAATAACATCATCTACAAACAAAATGTGAATAATTTTGATTGTTCTGGAAACTTTAATACCTGTCAGCAAGCCATTTCTTTGACTCTATTTTAGTAGAAGGCTGAGGCCTTCCATGACCAAAATAAATAAAAGAGGCGATAAGGGGAAACCTTGGCTGAAAAAATCAGTGGCCTCCCCATTTAATAAATAAAAAAAGGAATAAGAAACAATACAACTCATTATCCAATTGGTCATGTCAGTACCCAAGCCAATATGAATTAAAATCATCCTTAACAAGTCCCAATTGATGCAATCGTAGGCCTTCTGTAGATCCAATTTTAGAACCATTGATTTTGTACTATTCCTTTTTATACTATGAAGGCATTCATGAACCGTCCCAATAACATCCTGTATGCGTCGGCCTTTCAGAAATCCCAGCTGCTCCTCTGAAAGATATCTGGAGAGAAGGGGATTCAACCTGTTCGCTATAATATTTGTGATTATTTTATAACAAAGGTTACATAAAGATATCGGCCTGTAATCCCCATAGGTTTGTGGATTGTTTACTTTTGGAATTAAGGTCAAGAAATTTGAATTTAGGCCACCTGAGCTAATACCTTTGGTTCTTGCTTCTTCCACCATTTCTAAAAGTTCTTCACCTACCAGATTGAAGAAATGCATGAAAAAGTCTACCATCCAACCATCGGGCCCCAAGATCTTGTCACATTTAAATAAGGTTAAAACCGCTTTTAGTTCACTTAGAACAACTGGACGATATATAACCACTGCTTCATTTTCAGTAATAAACCTGTTGAAGAGACTAACCACTTTGACTTGATCCACTATCGGTGGATGATCCCATTCTCTGAAAAAATATTTGAAATAATTTGTTGCTTCAGTTTTAAGAGCTTCCTGGCCACTGTGAAGAATACCCATATCATCTTTTATTTCCCAAACCTATTTACGGTTTCTTCTGAAATTGGCAAAAGTGTGGAAGAACTTGGTGTTATGATCACCACTTTTAATCCAAATGGATCTACTTCTTTGACGCCAGAGTTCTTCCTTTTCCTTTAAATACTTGTTTCTAATCTGTTCAAGATTTTTTAGAATTAAATCCTCTTGTAATGTTCTCAAACCTCCCGAGAAGGGTTGGAGCAGGTTTTTTATATCAAGGTCGATCTGCACTAGATGGGAGTTTTCCTTTATGGTTTGTGACTTTTCCCACTGCTTAGTTTTGAACTTCAATTCTTTAAGTTTCCAAACTATCCTTTTCTATTTTCCACTATCGATTAGGAATTTTGTATCTTGCCAGATATTATGGACCAAACCAGTGAAATCCTGATCAACCAACCATTGTGAGTTAAATTTAAATGGATAGGCCTTAAAGAAAGGAGATATTTCTAGTTAAATAATCACCAAAGCATGGTCAGATACAAATGGGTATTCCACCCAAGATCTATAAATCTCAACACTCGAAAGCAAATCTTCAGACACCAGGAATCTATCTAGTCGTTTCCAAATAGAATCCGCACTAGAACGTTCGTTTCTCCATGTTGGAACCACCTTTCCTGGCTCGATATCAATACGATTCTTGTTTTGAAAAAGGGCTTTGAAAAAACCCTCCAAAGACCCTGCTGAAGTCGATCCTCCCCAAGTTTCACCCGAAGATAGAGTAAGATTCAGATCCCCTGCAATAATAAGGTGTTTGACAGATAACATGCCAGAATCTGCCACAAGGGTCCAGAATATTATTTTCTCCACACAAGGGCCATAACAATTAAGAAAATCAATCTCCCTTTTTATATATAAACAAGAACCTGTCAATAAAAGTCCACCAACAGTGAGAGAAGGAACCAAATTGTAAAGGCCCAGATCCCATGAGGTCAACAATCCACTAGAAGTACCAAAATAATTCATTGCACAACAAACCCAGTGTGGGCGGAAGTCATGCATTAAGGACCTGAATTTTTGAGACGATACCAGAGTTTCTTGAAGAAATACAATGTCTGGTTGGTTTTTTTCCAAAACACATCAAAAGGAGGCCGATCTTAGGGTGCCTCCGGTCAATCTGAGATTAAGAGAGAGAAAAATCATTATTTTGCATGAGCAAGGGCCTTCATTGCTCTAAGTGACCCACTGTTAGTGGAAGGAAGGGAATCTGGACTCAAAGGAGTCGAAACAATAACTTTTTTTCTGGCGCTCCTCATTTTAACAAGCAAGTAATCAATACCCAAACCCCTATACCATGCTAATTCTTTTCCGACCCCATCAACAAGTGAAGTGGGCTTACTAGACTCACCAGAAGTAATACTTGAGTCAATAATAGAGTTTCCAAGGTAGACGAGAAGTTTGATCGAAGATTTTGGGTCTCAGATGAAAGGTATTAAGGAGTCCAATATCGCGTGAAGTGAGGGCTCATCATATTCTGGTTCTTGGTAACCCGGGAGAACAAGTGACCCAACAATCGATGGGTTAGGGAGAGGGGAGTTATCAATATAGATGGAAACTGACTGAAATGTGGATGGAACTGATGAAAGTCGATCAATTAAGGGAGAAACCAGACTAGATGGCTGAGCTTCGCCTGCCATAGAATTAAATGAAAATAAACCCTTGTCCAAAATACTTCTAGACCCAACATCACCACAATGCTCCACTTCTATTGAAACATCAACCTTAGTTGTTTGTTTTTTTAACCAATCTGATGCATCCAAAGCATCAATTTCAAGCTGAGACAAGGTGGAGTAAAGTTTAGGGCAAAGAGTTTTCAACCTACCTGTCACCGTGTCGTCTGTAACTGGAAAATCAGACTCGTCCTGTGGAAAATGAAAAGAGCTTAGACCAGTGTAGTCCACCCCCAAAGACAAGTTCAGTGAGGGTTGGTTTAGAGAAAAGTCTTCGGTATCATCCTCCTCCACTGCATGACCTTTACAATCACGTCTCAGGTAGCCAGTGCTCCTGCAAAAGATGCATCTAAAAGGTAAACCTAGATAATCTAGACGCTGACGAATACATCTACCTCACCACTCAATCTCCAATACTTCAGGAAGGCCAGACTGAATGTCCATTGCAACCAAAATTTTCCCAATTTTCCACGACTTAGCAGAGAGTGAAGGCTTGTCAACTGTAATGAAGGATCCCAAGGAGTTACCGATTTCTTGTAGGGCTCCTTCATTCCAAAAATGCAATGGTAAACCTGACATAAGGACCCAAAGGTGTCTGTGTTGGAAATATTCCATAAGTGGGTCAAATTCTACCCTCCAACATTTCAACATTAAGCTGCTCCCTCCGATAACCCAGCTACTTTCCAGTAAGCGAGAAGCATATTAAGGTGAATTACATAAAAAACTGAACCACCCTTTAGTTAAAGTCAAAATTTCAGGGGTGTAACCTAAGAGGGGAGTCTAGACTTGCTCAACCCACACGAGGAGTGCCAAAATGCCTAGATTCCTGTAATAAAGTCTCCCCATGAGATCACACATTTCCAAACTGCAAGTATCTTCCAGGCCAACATCATAGCCTAAAACCATCTTTCACACTGCCTTGTTTGGCCTCCACAAACGACGACCACCTCGGGGGAGAAAATTCGGTAACCCTTCACTGTTATGGGGGCCAGTAAAGGCCCAACTCTGCTTCTCTCTCAAAACAGTAACATGATCACTTGGGTGTGCATCTGAAGGGAAATTAGTTAAACCTGGCAATGGAACAATATTTTATTGAAACTATGTGGAAGTATGACTCTTAGGATGAGAGGCAGCGGGAGTTTGACAAGTAGGTGTGAGTTTATGAGAGTTAGTGCAATAACTCAAGGTGTCCATAGAGGCGAAAATACCTTCTTCCTGCCAGACTCCTTCGTCCTCCACTCCCATGAGAGATTGGACATCAACATTAATAACTACCAGCCTAGGTGGGGCCATGAGATAGGCCACCTGGGCTCCACTAAAAAACATGTAAATCTCGGAATGTAAGGTTGAAAATAAACCAAGGAGCCACCTCGAACACACAATAACTGAAGAGTAACTTCTAGAGGAGTCCTTACTAGTTTACAAGAATATTAATTAATGAGAGAAAGTTTAGTGGAGGTTCTCCAATCAATGAGTATTCTAGCTAACCCACTAACCTCTTCCTAGGAGGACCAGGAAAGGCCACCTGCAATCCACTACATGAATGCTAAATAGAGGGAAAACTGCTAAAAGGATGACCGAGAGTTTAACAGAGCCACTAACCAAGAACCTAAGAAATAAAAGGAGCTATAATAGGTAAGTTTAGTAAGGTTTCTCCCCCTGGATAGATCAGGGACACTCCATAGTGCGCCAAGACTTAGCTCTAGTTCCATAATCGAAGTTCTTGCTCTCCTGAAATTCAAATTTTTTCCAGGAATATTGGACTTTGTGATTGTTTAGGGCCTCATAATCTAACAAATCTAACAATCGAGAAACTTAAAAAAGCATGGAAAACAATCCTCATAAATCCTTTTAGCTTATGTAATGAAAACGTGTTGGATTTCAGGTATGTGAAACCACAATAAAATATGGGAACATGACAAGACATAACTTGATTAAGTAAATGCAAAAATTATAATAAAAATCAACTTCATATTTGTACATTAAGCAAATGTGTATCTCATTTACCTTCAATTGCAGTGGGTAAACTTGTAACGCGATTCCACAATAAATAATATATTTTTCTATTAAGAAATTGTTGATATCATGTACCTTCAAAAAATGATGGAACCAAAACATAAATATTAAGAGTGTCCAAAATAAAAATAAATAATCACTATACTAGCTGATCATCATGATTCTTTATGGTTCAAAACTTTGCATGCCATTTGACTCATTTTTTAAAGGGATCACATCCAATTTGATTCGATCATGGGGTTTGTTTATGAGAGGTATATGACCTAGTTTGTTCAAAGAGTTCTCTCACAAGGTTTTTCAAGCAAGGCATCATATGTAGTTTGTTCACATGGTTCATTAAAGAAGGTCGCCCAACTTGGTTTATTCATAAGGTTGTTTAATATGGTTTTTTCAAGCAAGGAAATGGCTTGGTTTAATTACAAGGTTTAGGTAAATCCAAAAAATATGAAATAAGAGTGAATGCTAAAATATTCAAACACCTCATTAACCCACTTTCTTGAAAATCTAAAAATGGTAAGTTAATGTTACTCATTTATCTTAAAAAAATTATGGGTGGAAAATGTTTTCAGAGAAAAAATGTTTAACTCATTATGTCATTAGTGTTGCTAATTATGTCTTCATATGGATGCTAATCCATTTCTTATTTAGGATATATTTTAGGGGTAGTAATTTCTATTGTGATAGGGAAAATTGGTCGCTATATCACCTCTTGTATGATCCCCTTCACATGTCATCACATTTATTCCTAGTCTTGTGGATCCTCAAACTAGTCTTGATTTAGAGTTGACCAAGTTAGTGGTTCATTGTCTTATTTTGGCCTCAATCTTTTCTATTAGGTTGGGGTAGTTTCTTGTATAATTCACAATAGCTATGGAATGACCACATCTTGGTGTCCTAGGGTGAGGAACATCCTTCAATACATGTCTCAACTCATTGAATAAGGAATCATATTATTCCACTTGTCCCACCTCTATAGCCTCCTCGGTCATGACGTCCCTCGAGATTATTATTGCTAATGACCTCCAATTTAAAGGAGGTCTTCTCAAATTATTCAACTAAGGCCTATGAAGCCCTAAAGTTCTATGTGTTATGTGTGTTGGATGTGTAAAATTCATAGTAAATATTAATAGGGATAAACAAATGTTGTGGTTGGTGGCCATATGATCTTCATATTTCACAATAATATATAGTAGGCATGCTAGGGAATGGACCTAGTGCGGGGTTATGTCATGGGAAATTTGTTGAGTGAGTGTGCAAAAAATACTAATTTGGTTGGTTGTGTAACTAGATATAGACAAAAATGGAAATATAATAAAGAACAAGGAAAGAGGATCACATGCGAGCATTATACTAAACCCTAGATAATGAATGAAATAAAGAAAATCATGAAACAATGTATTCAACACTAATATCTAACATTCAAATGCAAATAATGGTAGGCAAAAAATAATGTAATAGTAACTCCAAATGAAGAAGGAAATAGAGTTTCATAATGTGAAACCTAGAGAGAGGCCTTATTGTAACAAGTGGGCTCCAAAGATTCTCTTTGGGAGGGTCCTTTTCTGTTCTTGTGTTCTCAAACTTAAAATCTTGGTAGATTAAAGTGAAGTATCCTTATGTGAATGGAAAATGGTAGGAACTAGATAGAAGGAAAGAAATTCTCAATGGTGAAGCACTAATAATGGTTCAAATATCTCCAACGGAATTTTGGAAATATAAATTTGGTCTTCTTTTCTCTATCTAAAATGAAAATASATGACCTATTTTTATAGGTGAATAAATAAACACCMCTTTGGATGTAGTTTTCATGTGAACTCTCTCAATGTTAATGATAATTATTAAGTTTAGTGGACATGATGGAAGGCTAAATGAATTGTATTAATGAATGTGGGGGTTTGACAAGGTCCACATGTACCGAMTATGCCACCTAAACAAACAAGTGTTATTTATGAGCCATGTATGAGCCATTTTTTGATTAAGAAGGGTTGCATAAAAATCAATGGATTTCCTACTTCTTGTGCACAAAATATTGGTGATAATTTGCATGCCTCAAAAAATGGTCAACTGATGGGTTGAATCAGATAAGTGAGGTAGCATAAGGTCAGATGATGTTGAATTAGGATGCATAATTGATATAGGAGCATCTTTGGATCTGGGAAATCCGCATCACCCAAAAAACATTTCAATTCTATACAAGATAATTTAGGATGAATAAGGATGGCTGCAACTCCTATGTTGCGACTCCATGCAACAAGATTGGTGCTGCAACTCCTATGTTGTGACTCCACGCTACAATATTGGTGCTACAACTCCTATGTTGCGAATCCACGCTACATGATTGGTGCTGCAATTCAATGCAACTCCACACTACATGGTTTGTGTTGGAATTTTTATGCTGCTACTCAACGTGTTGATTCCAAATTTAGTCCACATAGCTCATGAAGATTAAGTGCCAAGTGAAAATCATTGGTGAAGGAAGAGGACATGAAACTTAATTGGGAAGTGTCTGGGCAATGAATAATCATGACTATTCATAATCCCAACGAAAGGGGAATCAAATCAAGTGACAAAAATGACATAAAAAGAAGGGGGAAGAAAGATGTCGGGGATGATTCGAGCTAGAAGAAAGGAAGGTTACCTTAGGTCAACTGAAGTGATTGAGACAACCACCGAGAACAATATAAAGAAGAGACTATATAATCTGCAGAAGAACAACACAATAAATCATTTCTAGTATGGTGAAAAAAGACGTATTTCTCGATTGCATTGTAATAAGACACATTTTGAAATCAATAATAAAGCAAGGATTCACAACTTGTTTTTGTTCTTGTGGTTCTAATTAAATTCTTCTATTTCAGTCTTAAGATCAGTAAATGAATTGTTTGTTGCATGTTCAAATATGAGGTCCGTTGTGCATTCTAAGAGTGAATCATAATCCTGTAGGCATTAGAATTGCTACTAGTCTGTGAATTACATCAAGTGGTATCAGAGCAGGTTTAGGTTCCTGAGTTGTGAGAGTAAAGTGCCTGGAGGTAAGGCCTATGAATGTTGGTTGAAGTGAGGGATGCAATACAACTTGTAAGGATGACACCGTGAAGAGAAAGAGAAACACAAGGAGGGGCTAGAAATAGGGAACTCAAAGAATTGAGAATAATAATAGAAGAGTTGGAGAATAGAAGAAATGGAGAAGCCGAGTTAGATTCTAAATATAAAGAAGAGGTTGAAGTTGAAAAAAATGCCGAGGAAGGAGAACCAACAACACGTTTGATATCCTTCTTGAGTAACAAAGGTAGCACGAGGATTGAATTTTCATGCTATGATTTTAGTTTGAAGGCTGAAACTTTTATAGATTGGATATGAGAGCTAGAAAGATACTTTGAGTATGAGAATGTTCAAGATCCAAATCATGTTCTTTTTTCCATTAGGAAGTTGAAAGGACATGCTACACTTTGGTGGGATATGATACAAAAAGATAGAGTAGATCACATATTAGAGAATATTAAAGCTTGGACGAATATGGTTAATAAGATCAAAGAGAAATTCTTATCTGTTGACTACCAACAGAACTTGTGTGAACAAGTACAAAATCTCAAGAAAAAAGATACATTCGTGCGTGAATATACAAAAGAATTCTTCAAGCTGTGACTCAGGTCAAGGATGAAAGAACCGAAGTATCAAAGAGTGGAAATATACATAAATGGAATGAAGTACCAGATTCAGGATGAGATGAGTACACATTACTTTCAAAATGTAGACGAAGCATACTAGGTTGCTTTCAAGGTGGAAGAAAATATTGACAGAAGAATACGGCATAAATTCTGGGGAAAATGAACTAGAGGCAGAGGCAAAGCAATTGTTACTAAATACAATGAGAAGGAGGATGAGGCGAATAGAAGTAAACATGCAAGAGGAGGAAGAAGTGCTAGAAAAGGTAGAGGTTTTGGTTGTGGTAAGTATGTAATTACATGTTATAATTGTGGAGTAGAGGGTCATAAAGCATCAAAATGTTTAGAGAGGAAAAACACAACAAGAAGAAATGAAGCTAGGATGCAATTAACCCAAGAAGATGAGGCAACAACTACTAGTGGGAATGTGTAAGTACTCCAACAAGAACAAGGAGAAAACATGATGTTGAGAAGAGTATTACTCAATCCCGAGACAAATGAAGTAGCATAACCTGAACAAAGAAAGAGAGTGTTCAAGACTAAATGTAAAATTCACGATAAGTGTTGTCATCTCGTCATAGATGGAGGGCGTACAAAAAATTTGGTATCCACTGAAGTAATGGAGAAATTGAAGTTGAAAGGAATTCCACATCCCAATCCATACCGAGTTTCATGGTTGCAAAAGGGACAATAAGTGACTATGACTGATCAATGTTTATTGCATTTCTAGATTGGAAGTTTCAACGAACAAGTTTTGTGTGGCGTGATAGAGATGGATGCATATCATGTATTTCTTGGGAGGCCATGTATGTTTGACATAAATGTATTCCATGATGGTAGAGAGAAGTCATATAAAATTGTCAAGGATTATTAGTGTTATAAGTTGGTACCAATGTCAGAAAAGAATATGGACAGTACCAACAACAAGGGGATGGACAATAATAACAACAAAGTTATGAATGATAGTAACAACAAGAATATGCATGGCAACAATAGTCGAATCATGTTATGTTATTCTAAGGAGTTTCCGATAGAGAAGAAACACAATGGTTGTTGTTTGGATATAATGCCAAAAAGGATTCAGGAGACGGAGAAAAGGAATTTTATATCAACCGATATTCAACACTTGTCTAAATAATTTAAGGAAATTGTAGTAGAGGATTTACCAACATGATCACCTTTGTTGAGAACTATATCACACCATATCAACCTGATACTAGGGTCGAGTTTGCTAAATAAAGAACGTTACTGAATGACTCCAGTAGAGAGTGAAGAGGTAAATAGATAAGTACATGAGTTAATTAACAAAGGGTTAATTTGAGAAAGTTTTAATCCTTATGTAGTACCAAAAATTTTTACACCAAAAAAGAATGGTGAGTGACGGATGTGTACAGATTCGTAGGCTATTAATAAAGTTACCATTAAGTACAAGTTTCCTTTACCAAGAATGGATGATCTCATAGACTTTTTGAGTGGTGCTGATTACTTCACGAATATTGATTTGAAGAGTTGTTATCATCAAATCCGTATAAGGGAAGGTGATGAATGGAAGACAACGTTCAAGACCAAAGATGGGTTGTTCGAGTGGTTAGTTATTCCCTTCGGTTTAACTAACGCACCTATCGCATTCATGATGTTGATGAACGAAGTTCTGAAATGGTTTTTGGGAATTGTTTTTGTCGTATATTTAGATGACATTCTCATTTTCAGCAGGAGAAAAGAGGAACACATGGAGCACGTGAAGAAGGTGTTACAACAATTGAAAGAGGAGGCATTGCTGATAAATCTGAAGAAGTTTACATTTTTACAAAAGGATCTTATATACTTGGGTTTTTTGGTTTCCAAAGAAGGTTTAAATATGGATCCCAAGAAGGTAAAAGCAATATTGGATTGGCAGACACCTAAATGTACTTTTGACATGTGAAGTTTCCATGGACTGACGAGTTTCTATAGGAAGTTCATTCAAAATTTTAGTCATATTTCTATGGCTCTTATTAAATGCATGAAGAAAGGCACATTTCAGTGGACAACAACAAAAACAAGGTCATTTGAATATTTGAAAATAAAGGTGAAAGAACAACCAGTATTGACAGTTCCAAATTTCAATAAGGTATTTCAAGTGGACTGTGATGCAAGTGGGACGACAATTGGAGCAGTTCTGAGCCAAGAAGGTAGAAAGATAGCCTTTTTAAGTGAAAAATTGAATGAAATGAGGAAGAAATACTCTGTTTATTATCAAGAATTTCATTCTATCATCCAGGCCTTGAAAAAGTGGTGACATTACTTGCTTCCAAAGGAGTTTGTTTTGTTTACTGACCATAAGGAATTGCAGTACATTAACAACCAAGGTATATTGAATCAGAAACATTCTAAATGGGTATAATTTTTACAAAGTTATACGTTTGTTTTGAAACATAGGCTAGGGAAGTCAAACAAGGTTGCTGATGCATTGATTCAGAGGAAGATATTGCTAAACACCATGTCAGTTGCAATGGTAAGTTTGGAATGTGCGAAAGGGTTGTATGAAGAGGATGCATATTTTGAAGAGGCTTGGAAGGAATGAAAAGAACTGTGGAGTATGGACTGAAAACCATTCTTAGAGTACCACATTCAAGAAGGATTCTTGTTTAAGAACCAACATTTATGTGTTCCACAGAGTTCAATATGGTTGAAACTCATTAGAGAGT
>SNQJ01S0081923.1:38270-76630 GCA_010110895.2 Picea sitchensis
TGGTGAGTGACGGATGTGTACAGATTCGTAGGCTATTAATAAAGTTACCATTAAGTACAAGTTTCCTTTACCAAGAATGGATGATCTCATAGACTTTTTGAGTGGTGCTGATTACTTCACGAATATTGATTTGAAGAGTTGTTGTCATCAAATCCGTATAAGGGAAGGTGATGAATGGAAGACAACGTTCAAGACCAAAGATGGGTTGTTCGAGTGGTTAGTTATTCCCTTCGGTTTAACTAATGCACCTATCACATTCATGACGTTGATGAACGAAGTTCTGAAATGGTTTTTGGGAATTGTTTTTGTCGTATATTTAGATGACATTCTCATTTTCAGCAGGAGAAAATAGGAACACATGGAGCACGTGAAGAAGGTGTTACAACAATTGAAAGAGGAGGCATTGCTGATAAATCTGAAGAAGTTTACATTTTTACAAAAGGATCTTGTATACTTGGGTTTTTTGGTTTCCAAAGAAGGTTTAAATATGGATCCCAAGAAGGTAAAAGCAATATTGGATTGGCAGACACCTAAATGTACTTTTGACATGCGAAGTTTCCATGGACTGACGAGTTTCTATAGGAAGTTCATTTGAAATTTTAGTCATATTTCTATGGCTCTTATTAAATGCATGAAGAAAGGCACATTTCAGTGGACAACAACAAAAACAAGGTCATTTGAATATTTGAAAATAAAAATGAAAGAACAACCAGTATTGACAGTTCCAAATTTCAATAAGGTATTTCAAGTGGACTGTGATGCAGTGGGACAACAATTGGAGCAGTTCCGAGCCAAGAAGGTAGAAAGATAGCCTTTTTAAGTGAAAAATTGAATGAAATGAGGAAGACATACTTTGTTTATTATCAAGAATTTCATTCTATCATCCAGGCCTTGAAAAAGTGGTGACATTACTTGCTTCCAAAGGAGTTTGTTTTGTTTACTGACCACAATTGCAGTACATTAACAACCAAGGTAAATTGAATCAAAAACATTCTAAAGGGGTATAATTTTTACAAAGTTATACGTTTGTTTTGAAACACAGGCTAGGGAAGTCAAACAAGGTTACTGATGCATTGATTCGGAGGAAGATATTGCTAAACACCATGTCAGTTGCAATGGTAAGTTTGGAATGTGCGAAAGGGTTGTATGAAGAGGATGCATATTTTGCAGAGGCTTGGAAGGAATGAAAAGAACTGTGGAGTATGGACTGAAAACCATTCTTAGAGTACCACATTCAAGAAGGATTCTTGTTTAAGAACCAACATTTATGTGTTCCACAGAGTTCAATATGGTTGAAACTCATTAGAGAGTTACACAATGGTGGTTTAGGAGGACATTGTGGCATGGAAAAAGCCACATCATTGGTGAAAGAACAATACTTTTGGCCCAACATCAACAAATATGTCAGGAAATTCATTGAGTGTTGTAAAGTTTGTCAATTAGTTAAGGGTAGAAGTCAAAATACAATACTTTACACTCCATTTCCGGTACATGAAATACCATTGGAAGATGTAAGCATGTATTTTGTTTTGGGACTACCTCTGACACAGAGGAAGTATGATTATGTTATGGAAGTAGTAGATTGGTTTAAAAAAATGGCACATTTTGTAGCATGCAATAAGACAAGTGATGCTAGTGAAGTTGCTGCCTTGTCTTTCAAAGAAGTGGTACGGTTACATGGTCTACCGAGGAGTATTTCTTCAGACAGAGACACGAGATTTCTTGGTTACTTTTGGAGGATACTTTGGAAAAGTTTGGGTTCTAAGTTTCTATACAGTTCCTCCTATCATCCCCCCAAAAATGAGCATACCAAGGTAGTGAAACTAAGTTTAGGAAAGTTATTGAGAAGTTTGAGTGGCAAAAACTGTAGACAATGGGATTCAATTTTGGCACAAGATGAATTCACTTACAATGATTCAGTTAACAGATCAATAGGGAAGAGACCATTCCATTTTTTTTTATGGAAGGTCACCTAAAGGGGTGGTAGATTTGGCTAATTTATCAGATCTAGGAGATAAAAGGAGTGCTGATTCCAATGATTTTGTAGACATTATGCAAGAATTGCATGAGCAGCTAAAACAAGAACTACAAGAAATAAATAACAAGTATAAATAGAGGACGTACTTGCAATGAATAAATAAATATTTAAAGAAGGTGATTTAGTCATGGATCACTTGAGGAAGGAACGATTTCCAAGAGGTACTTATAAAAACCTTAAGTATAAAAAATAGGACCGTGCAGAATCTTGAAGAATTTTTTTGATAATTCTTATCAGTTGGAACTTTCGAACAAGTTCGATATATCTCCAACATTCAATGTTGTTGATCTGTATGAATTCCATGAAGGAGAAAAAAATTACGATGAAAGTACTCTGGACGGATGGGAACAAATACCAGTCAAACGAGACAAGGAAGCAAAAGAAATTTTGGCCACAAGGATTGGTAGAAAATATCACAACAAGGAATATCTAGAATATTTGGTCAAATGGAAAAACAAAGGATTTGAGGATGCATCGTTGATTTCCAAAGGAGAACTAATACGCATGTGAAACTCTTCATCCTATGAAACAACAACCACATGAGTTGAGAGCTCATGTTTTTCTTACCAAGGGTGGTTGATATAGGAGCATCTTTGGTTCTATGCAATCCACATCACCCAAAAACATTTCAATTATGTACAAGTTAATTTAGGATGAATAAGGATGGATGCAACTCCTATGCTACAAATCCACACTACAATATTGGTGTTGTAACTCACTGCAACTCCTATGCTGCGAATCCACTCTACATGATTGGTGCTGCAACTTGTTGTAACTCCTATGTTGTGACTCCACACTATAGGATTGKTGTTGCCACTTGCTGCAACTCCACACTACAGGTTTTGTGTTGGAATTTTTATACTGMTACTCAACATGTTGAATACRAATTCCATCCACGTAGATCATGAATATTAAGTKCCAAGTGGAAATCATTGATGAAGGAAGAGGAAACAAAACTGAATTGGAAAACATCTGGGCAACGAACAATCATGACTATTCATCTTCCCAAYGGAAGGGGAAACAAATAAACTAACATAAATGACATAAAAATAAGGTGGAAGGAAGATGTCAGGGTTGATTCAAGCTAGAATAAAGGAAGGTTCCCTCAGTTCGATTGAAGTGACCGAGACAACCACCAAGAACGAGATCAAGAAGAGACAGTATAATCTGCAGAAGAACAACACAACAAATCAATTCTAGTCTGGTGAGAAAAGATGTATTTCTCGATTGAATTGTAATAAGAGGCATTCTAGAGTCAATAATAAAAGAAATGATTCACAACATGTTTACGTTCTTGTGGTTGTAATTAAATTCTTCTATTTCAGTATTAACAACAATAATTGAATTGTTTGTTGCGTGTTTGAATATGAATTCCGTTGTGCATTCTGAGAGAAGAGCATAGTCCTGTAGGAATTAGAATTTATACTGGTATGTGAACTAAATCTATAATGTAGATCATGAATACAATAGTGATTTGTCCGAGAAATATCCGAGTAAAACTACTTAAATTATACATGTGAGGAAATTGAGTACGACAACAGTTGTCCCCTACTGCAAGAGGTTAGAAGCAATTCAAATAGCCAAAACACACCCTGATTTTTTTATCTAAACAATGGAAGGGATAACATATGGATACTAGTGTCTAAAGAGAGTGACTACCCATAGATGAATCAAAATAACCACATACAAAAAAAACCCATGAGGTGAGGTGTATACACGATATTAATATCAATGAGGTGGGCATACCCATGCTTGTGAAGATGTCACAATACAATATAATATGGGATCATGACAAGATAAGGCTAGATTAAATTACATGAGAATAATGAATACTATATCCTATTTGAACACATGTGAAGGAACATTGGTGCATTAGGGGAAATGAATAGTCAAATAAACCTTACTAACCAATAAGAGGGGATCAAGATCAAGAAAGATCTAGCTAGAGGAAAGCTCAAGTTGGAGGCTCACAAATGGCTAAATAGAGCCAAACACATCGTAGGATTTGAAACTAGAGCTAGAAAACTAGATCCAACACTGGAAAAGACACACAATAATCTACTCAAATCATGCCCCCCACATGTGGCTTAAAATATGTTGGAAAGAGCCATACATGTTTGGTGGTATTTGATGGGAATGGAACAATTGGCGTGTACAAATATCCATGGTGCATAAGGAGTTGGAGCCGAGCATGTGAGAAACTAACAAGTCAAGGAGAAATGATGAATCTACCTAGTTGGTCTAAGGTGACCCAATAATGATGTAAATAGGACCAAGGTACCCAAAGCCTCTAACCAAGCCCCTAGAATGAAGG
This sequence comes from Picea sitchensis, assembly GCA_010110895.2. Classification (NCBI taxonomy): domain Eukaryota; kingdom Viridiplantae; phylum Streptophyta; class Pinopsida; order Pinales; family Pinaceae; genus Picea; species Picea sitchensis. The sequence continues at coordinate 42,623 of SNQJ01S0081923.1, forward strand.
TGTTGATGTCAATAGGGGAAGGTTCACTGGAATCAAGGGATAAGGGAGCCCCTAGAGACTAGAATGGGGTGAAACATATCATGTAGTAAATGAGACTAATTAATATTGAGACAACATTGGAAAAGGAAGCCAATGAGGATGGAACCCAAGAATTCCCTTGTTTAAAGCATCATGGAAAGGCTAACTTGGAAACAACTATACAACTCCAAGAGCGATAGTAAAAAAACAGGCCATGGGATTATAATGACAACTTAGAGAGTAAACATTATTGGGCCCTTCATTTTGATGAAGTAAACATTGGCACCAACTCAATAGATAGAGAGATCCGAGTTGTGCCACCAAGAATGGAGATCATTAGTAGCAGTAATGAGTATTAGAGATATCAAGAGGAAAAAAGTAGGATATCTAGCACAATTTTAAGTGATTAAAGAGTAGAGTGTCAGAAGACTGAAGACACGTGACAAAATACATAAAATAAATCAATTAGTTCATGAATGAAGAACCAAAAATAATATAACAATTTTTTGAGTTTGAATGAGTTCTCCCACCTTGATGAGTGATTATACATGTAAAGGCCTTGATCTATTTGTGGGTTGGATTTTGGTTGGACATTAGATATATATGATTTTGGTAGAGGATGTTAGCTTGTATGTCATGTTTTCAGTACTTTCTTCTATTGTTACCTAGTGAATTAAGGACTATTGTGTAATGATGTATTGAATGATATTGGAATTTAATGGAGTGAACCACCCCTTCCAATTTCTGGTTGCCTTTATATTGTATGGTGATGATGTCCTTTACTTATATTCTTTATATGTTTCGTTGAATGAGATTATTTTGATTACATAGATGTTGTATAATTAAGATTTAGATGAATGATGATGTGGATGGTAATGCACCATAGTTGAATAAGAAAAAAAAGGCTTTGGTCTAATGTTAAGAGGTTAGTGGTGGTAATTATTATTTGGTGTATTTATTGGGATGGGAATAAGTTGCAACTATCACATTATTTAATCCCCACACAATCCTTTATGTTTCGGTACAACACTTTGGGTGAGACCTTCCCCTCCATAGAGATTGAAAATTGTAATGCTTAGTTTATAACAAACCCCTTGTTAGACATTGATGCAAACCTAGGTTTCAAATTGAGCCAACAAATAGTTCTAATGCCAAGACCCTATCATGATGTGTGTGGCATTTTAATACTATGACTATTACAATGACCCAAACTTATGTGGGACATTGGTGGTTTTCATCGGTTGACCTATTTGTGAATCAATATGCTAAGGGATATTGATTCTCTTTGTTGCATGATGACCATGATACCTATGAATTATTCTAGCTTAAATTTATGGTGGTGCTATTCAAATGGTTGAGTAGAATGGAGAAGAATCTATGACCTACTTGGAAAAATAGTAAGGAGATCCAATGGAGCACTTAGAACCTACTCGCTTTATGGAAATTTGATCATGAAGTTGAAAAACCCATTGAATTTTAAATTAAAATCAAAATAGAGGGTTGTATTGTTGAATTTGTAACTAATTTTTGTTAGTTTTTTTCATGAGTAGAAGAAAAAATTAAGAAAGGGGCTTGCTGGAGGCCGGTGAAGGAAATAATGACTTGGGTGAACATGTTTTTGGTGGAAGAATACTATATTATTTTTAACTCACTAGTTATGGTAGCGCACATACTTACTCTTGGGGGTGAATTAAGATGGAACCAATGGGAATGAGTCGCTAAAGGTAGAAGGTACCATGGATGAGGCATATGATTAAGTGAGTGTGGAGTGGGATTTGAAGAGGGGTGAAATAAACAAAAGCGGTGGATGGAAAAAATATGGGATATTCATTAGGAAGATGAAGTGGTAAGACAAGATAATAATAAGGAAGGAGGCATAGAAGTGTGATTGAAGAAATTGGTGAAGTTGTAGAAACATGAACAAAAATTGGGCTGGTTCTTAAGTGAATGTGGATTGGTAGTAGGAGAAAGTCCAAAAATAATGATGTCAAGAAATGATACATATATAGATTTATAGGGACTGATAGAGAAATTAAAATTGATAGGAAATTGTGTTTATATTGATGGATTATAGACAATGCAATGGGGAGTTGCATTTGAAAATTCTTGTTAGTTGGAAAAAGAGGATGTAATCATTGAGTTTCAAGATGTAGATGATTGATGAGATATTCCTAGTATTTGAGGAGAAGAGGAGGGAATAACATATAAGGTACAACCTAAAGGTAGTGGAGATAGTCTAGAGAAGTCATTACCCCCTACACCTTTTAAATGAACTGAGATTATTATTAATTTTTCTTCTGGTATTGATTTGAAAGAACCACCTAATAGTAGTTCATGAAATAGTAGTGGAAAAAAACCAAGTGAAAGTGGAAGTATAGGTATTGGTGGAAGTACAACTTTGAGTTTTAATTCTAATTTGAGTGGTGGGATGAGTCTATTTAGTCAAATAGTCCTAGAATGTTTCATTCTTGTGAATGATCATACCAACAATATAGCTATAATGATAGCTAATGTGGTGTTGTGCCTTAGTGAGTTCTCTTAGAAGGGTGATGTTGATTTGGAACAACATTATTTCCTATGTCAGTTGATATGAAGGGAAAACATGACCACCACTCCATGCACTAAGCTAGTGGAGGTCCAAACCATGTTATGTGGAGGGAACCACAATGGTACGTGAAATTTTTATATACTGATCCCCAGGGTACTTCTAAAAACTTGGACAAGGTAAAGACTTGGTTTATAGCCAAATTATAGAAGCCTAACTCAGAGAAATAGAGTTGTGCCAAACTAAACTAGATCAAAGATATAATTGGTGAGAGATCCTAGGAATACGATCCATGATTCTATGATATGATCATTAGACTGACTTATCCTATTCATGAAATCCAACATAAAGAATGGTTCATTTAGGGTCTCTTTCCTTTGACTAGAGTACCACATATGAAAAAAAACGTGGGCCACACAATTGGAAGCATTGGTCAGAGCCATGAATATTGAGTCTATGAATGGGTATCTTGGGAATATCCAGGTAAGTGTTATGACTATTTCCTTGACTAATGCAACTCCTAAACTAGCATAGTTATAGTCCCATTTTTCAACCTTGATAGAAAAATTCTAGGAGATGATTAGAATCAAGGTAGGGATAGAATATGTTTGGTGCATATTATGTAAGATAGAGGGACATAATACTAATGGTTTCCCCTCATTGAGTACCATGGTTGTGGCTTCTAAGCCAACCTAACAAGTAATTAGGTTTTTGAGAAACTTGGCCAATGAATATTGCAAAATTTATAAAGTCTATGTACATCCCCACAATTGCAAATGATAAAAAAGTACACTTCTACCCCTATGATATTACTCCATCACTTATGCAAAAAAATATCCATAGTACAAAGAACTGTTGTGCCTTATAAGCACTTATGGAGTGGTTTCGAAAGAAGTTCCTTATGGGTGTAAGATATGGTGAAGGATATAGGGGAGTAAATAAAGGAGGTTAGAGAGGAGGGTGAAGTGAAAAATAAGAAATACCTATAGGGTGTTATAACTGAGGGTCATATATCTAGGGATTGCATATAAACAAGAAGAATATAGGACCATAGGAAACACAACTAAAGATTGTTCAAATCTACTGGAAAAATGGGAAAAAAAGACATGACAATGCAATGTGAACTTGGTAAACTATAAACTAAGAAATATCATCAAGAATGGGAACTGAAGGATAAATGTAATAACTAGAGGAGGAGTTCATTTGAGTGGCGATGGTGACATTAGGGAACCTTTCCACATAAAAAATTCACCCATGTAGATCTTGATTTCAATGCAGCCAAGAAAAAATGTTACTTTAGGGAAGCTTTAGAAACAATACAAGAAGTTGTTGCTGCAATAAAAAAAATGACACAAGAATTAGTTGCACCACACAAAATCATACCAATTGTTTGTGGTTGGGGAAGAGAATACAAGGATCACAATTTGAACCTACTAAAGAAGAGTACCCTTTAGATTTAATTAGATACATATTCCATTATATTATTAAGGTTTTTTGGATGATGAAAAATTAATAAAGAGTTTGCGGTTGGCATTCAACCTGTTTATTAAGGAAGGGGAAGAGGAACCAATCCATCCCCCTCTACCCAAGTGGTAAGTTCAGTGGGCTGGTTAGAAGAAGAAAACAAGAATTACCAGTGAATTCAAAATGGATGATTAGATTTAGGAGTATGAAATTTGAGAAGTCATATTGGACCTAGGGTCTGAAATGGATATCCTTCCCAAGAAGTCATAAGAGATGATGGGAAGTCCATGTTTAGTGTACTATCCCATCCAATTGCGACTTGTTACACCTCAGATTCACTTTAGTCTACCTTATATTTTTTTTCCAGATGTGAACCATCATATGAGTATATTATGTTCCTTACTGTATCATGATGAGACAAAAGTGTAGTTGTATTTTCACTCATGTATGGTATTAGACCATGCTTGTATGTTCTATGTATTTTTTGGGGGCCTATGTAGTATCTCCAGACCCCATGTGGTTGGTCATGGTTTATCCTTTTAGTCCCCATTTCAAGATAAGACTTTATTTTATGGATATAGTTGACTACCCCTTGATGTTGGTAACTCTTCATCATGTTGATAATTTGTGATCTGGGTTGGTATGAAACCATCTTGGGGTGGATCTACTAGAACACATGATCTAGGGGAGCTACTAGTCTCTCTTACCCCTTTGTGTATGATGTAAAAGTGTTTCTCTTTTGTAAAGGTTGTCACACCTATGTATAGAAAACTTATTTTAGGCTTAAGCATGGATCCTTGTCTTATGTATTCATCACACTTTGACCATCTACTATTAGAGATGATTTTGCAGATGCTCATTCAGTTTCGTGTTTCCTAAGGAAATGCCATAGTTATTGAGGTTGTACACATATCACAATGCATTGGTCATATACTCCAAGGAACATATTGGCTATTTATGCATGCATGCACATCCTCTACACATGACACATTGAATATTCCATAGCACCCTCCCATTTCATCACTTTAGAGCTATTTTATGCATGATTTGAGGGCCAAGCCACTCTTTTGTACATCACAATAACCACTCAAGATTTTATGATCCATTTTTTGACTTGGAGGGTCACTTCCATGCTTCATGGGGGTGCCTTGACATTATATATGGATTTGGTCATGGATTGGAGACATATTTCAAGGGTTTATGAGCATTATTTGAGGGTTTGTCAACCTTTTTGAGGCCTTTCTTACTCCTTCCATGAGTTCGTTCCACATTATGAGGCTAGACATTAGAACTTTACTTGCTTGGGATGCCTCTACACCATGAATTGAGGCTTTGCCCACACTCTTTCATTGGAATGTTGAGCTTGTGAAGAAAATTGGCCCTCCTTCTTTGTGGGACATCCTCCTCTCATGATGGTTTTAAGTACATGTGGCATTGGTTGGAGAACAAAATTTTAGGTAAGTTTTGGGAATCACACAGAAGCGGATCGTGCGACAAGTTAGAAAATAAGCAATGCACACTGAAGACAACACATTTTCAGGAGCCAGCGCATGGAAGGAAGAAGTTAGTTAGGAGTTTTGGGACATTTTTTCCAAATTGTAATGGGATAAGCCCCAATGCATATGTATAAATATGTAATGGGTTTTGGGTAGAAAGGAGAGAGAACATGAGTGAGTGAGTCAGTTAGTGAGTTGATCAACAATAATTTTTGGAGGAGAATTCTATGTGTGCTGAATTGGTTGATGAGTATGAGATGAATTGAATATCAGTCAAGAGGTATGTGTGCATTGCAACATAAAACATCTTGGGTAGGTTTGGATTTTTACTGAAGATTATTGTATGAGCACAATGCACACCCATTGTAAGGAAGACTATGAATGAATAATATAAGAATCCAACCTTTGTGGACATAGTGCAGTTGGGTGAATCATGCTAAATCCTTGTGTTTTGATGTGTATACTGTTATAATGTGGTTTTCTTTCTGTTTATTGAGCACATAGAATGAATGATTAATGATTATAATGAATATGTATTTGATGGTTTTGCGCATATGTTGAATTATTAAGTAGGATGATTATGTCATATGTTATGGTTTTATGCACAAAATATATGAACGAAGGTTAAATCCTTGTGTTTTGATGTGTATGCTGTTATAATGTGGTCTTCTTTCTATTTATTACGCACATAGAATGGATGATTAATGATTATAATGAATATGTATTTGATGGTTTTGCGCATATGTTGAATTATTAAGTAGGATGATTATGTCAGATGTTATGGTACTGTTATGGTTTTGTACACAAAATATACAAATGAAGCTTAAGTAAACAGTAAGGATGAATCCCTCATATTCCCCCATGACTGCGGAAGCCTGGTTCATGCAGTCCCCATATGTACCTCGAAGGTGTTTTATTTCTCATTCACAACATCTATTTCTTTTCTAGATTATTTACCAATATTATATTACATGTATAGAGGTGATATTAATCTTTGTTTTGATTATAATTTCTCATCATTTTATTAGAGAGTGATTTGGTGAACTCCAAATGACATCTTGTAAAACTCTAGGGGATTCACCATTTATTTTGCAATTTCTTGCTTAGTTAATGTTTATTCATATTTAGAACTTGTCTCCAACATGTGTTTTTCTATTATTGCATATAATATATATTTCTCAAGTGGAAACATCCAAGACATATTTTTCTTTTGTGCTTAATCTCTCTTGGATGGTAGTTTCATGACCTAAATATTGAAATTTTGCATTTTATTTAATAAATCAAATTTAGAAGTGAAAGGACAACCATAAGATTGTCCTATATTAGCATATAATCAAGTGGTAAAAACAACCATAGATTTCACCTTTGATTTATGCTAAATTTCTTCACTCTTTGTTCCTTAAAGTAGCTTAAAGCGGTTCTAACCTCTTGTGAGTTTTGTTTGTTGAGTGATAAACTTAGTAAAAATATGAAGTTGTTAATATTATTTATATTACACATCGTATTTGGAACACACATCCAATAACTCCTAACCTTTCTTTGAAGTCGATATAATTGTAGTTCATGCACATATTTCTATTTGAATATCTTTAGAGCATTGTAATCACTGATTGGAATCCTAGTGCACAGTTTTGTTAGATATTTTGTGGATTCATTAAAGTAGTTAATATGATTGCATTGTTTTATTTCAATTGAAGAGGTTTACTTTCATTATTTTGGATACCCCCTGTGGATTCTATGAGTTGGCCTAAAGTGCAGGGGAAAGTGTATTGAGGTGACAATGGTGCAATTCCCGTCTTGTTTCCCTAGTTAGCACCCACATTGGGCCTTTTCAAAAGGGTGGTAGTTCAGGCGGTCACACAACTCATGAAACAATATAGGGTCTATCAATTTGGTTTCCTTAAGAACGTTGAGATTAACATTGTGATCATGAAGATGATGGAAAACCTTGAGATCATTGAGATAGTGTATGAGAAGGACACATGTTCTTCACTCTTGGGGTTTGAGTGGGACAATGAAAACAAAACTGTAACTTAAACTTGAAGAAGGGGGAGATGCAATTTGAAGTATATTAGATGAGAGTAATAATATATATTGATCCTGTCAAATGAAATCAATACACAAAATTGATGGATGATTCTATGGATGGCATGAAGATTGAACAATTATACAACTTGATGGATGGGATGTGGGATGTTTGTGCTAATCTTATAGCCAATGGAGGTGTGAGATAACATATAATTTTATGCTATGAATCATAATTTAAGATGAATTCAAGGAATAACAAGAATGATACCATAATATTTCATCTCATCATTTCATGGTGGTCAAATTATTACGTTGGATTGGTATAGAATTATAGGATTGTTGATGTGGGCAGAGTACCCTTCAACAGATAGGGGTAATCCCTGGTATGAATTCCCAATTAGACCTCAAACATTTTGGGATAGGAGACCCATATTAATTATATCTCAACAACTATTACTAAAATGAGTGGGGTGTGATGGAAATATGTGGAGTCTAGTGTGCCTTATGCAATTAATCTAGGTGTATAAAGAAAACTATTCTAACTTATCCTAGATAAGAGTAAACTAATTAAACAAATAGAAGGTGAATTACAAATTCTTGCTTGCACTCCCAAATAATTAGTTGTTAAAGAAAAGTAGAAAATCATAAATTATGAATGATACATATGAACATATTAGTCTAAAACAATAAGTTTTCCACAACCATCTATTTATTGACTTACAACAACACTATCAAAACAAAATTTAAATTCAAAGCCATAAAGTTCATATAAGAATAGTCAACATATGAACAATACATCCTTATAGTGGTGAAGATGACAATAAAAATATTAGAAATAGTTCATAGTAGGATTAACACACAACACTAATTACTCCTAAAAAATGCCCCCAAGGGCTTCTTCTGTTAAGGACCTAACCTCCCTAACCCCTCACGTAGGTAGAATAATATATTTTACATGTAATAAAGGACAATATTAATAAGGCCTAGTAATAAGGAAGAATAAGTCAAATGTAAGAAGACCTGATAGAATCTTTCGCTTCTAGAAGATATTCCTCTAGATTTTTATTTTGGTAGATAGATTTATTATAAATAGGAGTCAAGGGCATGCTAATTTTTTGTCTTGAGAATTATTGTAATAGAGAGCTACTCTGTTGGAGGTTTCCCCCTCAAAGAGGTAAGTGAACATTGTTTCCTATCAATAAAGGTATTATTTTGGTGCTGTGGTTTCATACATTGTGTTGTTCTGCTGTTATTCTCTGCAATATTTCTGTTTTCAGCTATTTTAATAGATCAGGTACCTTACAAGTGGTATCAAATCACTTTCCTTGGCATAAATTTGTGGGTTATTTTTTTTTCAAGATAGAGACATGTTCTGACATCTTAAAGCTACAAAAATCTGTCGTTCAATGCATAAATCCATAGTCGGAGAAACATACACACATGAACTACAAGTGGTACTTAAGCGCACATTGTTGGCCACCCTTGTAACCCTTGTTGATACCCGTTTGAGTGGTAGCGCATTAGAAAAAACTTGTATATGGATAGAGCTAGATATATTGCAACCCTCCATATATAAACCAATCGATCGCTTGACTTCTATAGTGCCACTGAGAACAACACTCGATAATATACTCTCAAGTACCTGGGTAGTCGGGTAGTACGACTAAGGGCACGATCTAGCCTCCTTAGTTGGTGCCCTGAGATATTGGTCCAAGTACTACTAATGGACCCCACACATATATCAGAGAGATATAACACACGAAAAACTCTTGTCTGTAGAAACCCTAAACACCCTAACCCTTGGGATGGAAACAAAGCAGAAACAAAACAAACAAGATCTACTGCTGCACAACCTTGCTTCCTGCATTTAGGTTGCCAAATTCCTACACATTTCTTCGTGTTAAGAATTTGTCCCTTTCGTCATTGGAGTATTATTCAGATCAGAGTATAACACCACAGGAGTAAAAAAAAAATTCTAGATCCAGCCTGCACCATTATTTGAGACCTATCCCATTGGATTCCTCTCTTCTTCCTGATTGAAGTCATCTCTATAATTTTTTAGCAATTTTTTTTCACGTGGAACCGACCCCTTCCTGACACCCTTATTTGGAACCTATCCCATTGAATTCCTCTCTTTTCACTGATAGTAGTGGTACCATTCACCGATAAACCCTTTCTGTGCAGTCCCACTTCCCCCCCTATCCCATCCCCATGGCCCACACTCGCATCCAAAATTGGGAACAATGTCTCACTGCCTTGGACAAAGATTATGACCAAACCCAGATTGATATTTCTTCCATTACTTCCAGTATTGGTAACCTAAACTCTCGGCTTGCTCTGCTTGAATCACTGCCCACATCCATCACTCAATTGACCGCGATGTGTCAACATTGCCATGACATAGTGAACAATTTGATCGCCTTTTTTAAGCCCTCCCTAGATCCCTTCTCTTCTTCCACACATTATAACCTTGAAGGTCCTGAATCCTCCTAGTCCACCTCTTTTCCTTCCAACCACTTTAAGTGGGAACTGCGCCCCCCTCGCGTGGAGGTGAAAAAATTTGATGGCTCAGATCCGACAGGTTGGGTCACTCAAATAGAACACTATTTCTCTTTGTACGACATTACTGAAGAGTTGGAAAAACTTAGGTATGGTGTTCTCCATCTAGATCAGGAAAATTGGTAGTGGTGGCAATGGAGAAAAAATGCCCGCTAAGGGTACGTGGCTTGGACACAATTTGTTGCTGAGATTTATGAATGCTTTGATAGTGACACACACCGTTTAGGACGTTTGACCAAGTTGAAACAATATGGCCTAGTGGAATACTTTATCACCACTTTTGAGTTCTTAGATTTCCGCATGGAGGGCATGTCTAATGTTTTTTTCTGGGAATGCTTTATTAGTGGCCTCAAGGATGAGATTCATTCCCATGTCTTCATGGATCGCCCTCAGAGTTGGGTGCAAGCTACTAAAATAGATAAGGAAGCAAAACATGTTGTCTCTTCTCAAACCAGAAAACCATCCTTTCTTCCCCTCCCTAAACCCAGCACTCCATCCCCTCCTTCTACTCCACTGAATATCCATAAATTCACCTGGTTAGAAATGGATGAACGTAAAATCAAGGGCCTTTTTTATAATTGTGATGAAAGATACTTTCTGGGGTACAAGTGTAAGGAAAAAAAGATTTTTATGGCCATATTTGAAGATGTTTCAGAAGAAGCGGTCGAGCCCCCCCCTGTGGTCGTGTTACTAGAGCCAACTGATCTTACTCTACCCTCAGACCCCTCATAAGTTGTACCCGTCATTTCACTCAATGCTCTCACTAGATTCTCTTCTCCCCAAACCCTCAAGCTAATTGGATACATTAAGCATTGGAAGGTCATCATCCTCATTGACAATGGAAACACCGATAATTTTGTTCATTTCCGCATTTCCTAAGAAACTAATTGCTATATCCATGCCATCAAAAACTTTCAAATCATTATTTCTAATGGAGGTTCCATGAAATGTGGGGGGCATTGTGAAAGTATGCATGTCCATATTGGTCAGTACCACATGAAATATCATATGTTTTCTATCGACATGGGTGGTTGTGACATTGTGCTTGGTCTAGAATGGTTACAGACTCTTGGTCTCATCCTCATGGATTTTAAGGGATTAGCCATGTAATTCATCCAGGAGGGCCAACAATATAAGTTGAAAGGCATCATCGTTGGCTCCCTTGAAATAATCAATTCCCATCACATGGAAAATCTCCTCAAGAAAGGTCATTCCAACATTATTGCACAACTCCATTCCATTCATGCCACTGAGACACCCTCTGTGTATCTTGACCTCCAATCCATTCTCAACCCATTCCATTCAAGCCACTGAGAAACCCTCCTCAGGTATCTTGGACCTCCAATACATCATCTCTAAACATCAAGCTATTTTTCCACCTCAGGGACTTCCCTCTCATTGTGTTCATGATCATTCCATCTCCCCAGTACCTAAAAATGTTAATGCTTACCCTTATCGTCATCCCTTTGGTATCAAAATGAAAATGAGAAAATTGTTCAAGAATTTCTCTTCGCGGGTGTTATCCATCCTAGTACCAACCCCTACTCTTCTAGTGGTCATGGTACTTAAGAAATAAGTCTCTCGGTGCATGTCCCCAAATTTTGCTCTCAACAAACTCACCATCAAAGACCAATTTCCCATCCCTGCCATTGATGATCTATTAGATGAATTATGCATGCCCAATTCTTTACTAAACTTGACTGCTATAGCTACCAATTTAGATACCTATGAGTGAGGTAGACATTCCTAAGACTTATTTTAAAACTCATGAGGGCCACTATGAGTTCTTGGTCATGCCCTTTGGCTTGTGTAATTCTCCTCCACTTTCCAGAGCCTCATGAATCATGTCTCTTTCATCCTTTTCGTTGTCATTTTGTCTTAGTTTTCTTTGATGATATTCTCATCTATAGTAAAACATGGAAATCCCATCTTTCCCATGTGGATCAAGTTCTTCATCTATTCTCTGAACACCAAATTTTCCTCAAACAATCTAAATGTGATTTTGGAGCCTCATAAGTGGAATACTTGGGTCATATTGTTGGAAAGGATGGTGTCAGGGTGGATCCTAAAAAAATTGAAGCTATGAAGGATTGGCCTCATCCCAAGAATCTCAAGAGCTTGTGTGGGTTTCTCGGTTTAACAAGTTATTATTGCAAGTTCGTTAATAATTATGGAAAAATTGCGGCGCCTATTACTTCTCTCCTTAAAAAAAATGCTTTGATTTGGAATCCAACAACTGATCACTCCTTACAAGCCTTGAAAGAGGCTATGTGCACTACTCCTGTCCTGGCCCTTCTTGACTTCAGAAAGACCTTTGTCCTGGAATGTGATGCTTCAGGGAAAGGAATTGGCACATTCCTTATGCAATATGGCCGAATTTTGGCCTTCACTAGAAAACAAATGTTGAAGCACCATTTGGGACAATCAATCCATGAAAAGGAAATGATGGCCATTATACATGTCGTGGATCTCTTGCGTCCTTATCTATTGGGGCAATGATTCCAAATTAAGACAGATCATCAGAGCCTCAAGTATTTTCTGGAGAAACGACTTTCATCCCCGAAGCAACAAAAATGTGTGACCAAGCTATTTGGATATGAGTATGAGATCATTTACAATAAAGGCATAGACAATGTGGTTGCAAATGCTCTTTCAAGGAAATATGAAGATGAAGGGTCCCTCTTTTCTCTATCCTTCATTGTACCAGATTGGCTCCAAGATTTTCGCCAGGAATGGTTGCAAGATCCCAAACTGTCTCGTTTGATCCAACAATTGAAAAAAAATTCTCCAGTTTCTCTAGAGTACTCTTGGAACAATGAAGAAATTCTCTACAAAGACTGTCTGTATTTAAGCAAACAGTCGCAACTTAAATCCATGGTTCTTTCTGAGCTTCATGCTACACCCACAACTGGGATTTCTAGGTTTACCAAAATCATAATAGGGTCAAACATTATTTTTGCTGGGATGGTATGAAGCAAGATGTCTGCAAATTTGTGGTAAAATGTGGTGTCTTTCAATGCAACAAGGGAGAAATAGTCAAAGCCTCAGGCACACTACAAATGCTTCCAATTCCACCCACTATTTGGAGGGATATTTCTATGGATTTCTTTGTTGGCTTACCTAAATTGGGAAATAAATCCATCATCATGGTGGTTGTTGATTGTATTTCCAAATATGCTAATTTTTGTGCTCATTAACACCCATTAATTGCATCCGTAGTGGCTCAACTTTTCATGGATCATATCTTCAAGCTTCATGGCATGCGTCATTCCATTTTCTTTGACCGAGATCCCATTTTCACCAGCAATTTTTGGCAAGAATTGTTCAAGGTACAGGGCACCCAATTTTATCTCAACACATCATATCATCCCTAGACTAATGGTCAAACTGAAGTTGTCAACAAATGTTTGGAAAAATATTTGAGGTGTTTTTCATCTAAGAGGAAAAATCAATGGGCTCAATGGTTACCCCTTATTGAATGGTGGTACAACACTTCTTACCATAAAGCTACCCACACGACTCCTTTTGAAGAAGTATATGGAAAAAATCCACCTTCAGTTCTCTCATACATGCCCGATCTCTCGAAGGTCCAGGCAGTTGACCAAAATCTTTCATTTCGAGAGGATATTCTCTGTACTCTCCAAGAGAATTTGGTCATGGTTCAAAATCACATGAAGCAACAAGAAAATCATGGTCTCTTAGAACATCAATTTTTTGAAGGGGACCAATTGCTTCTTCGATTGTAACCTTATAAGTAGACTTCACTCAAGGATTACCATTGTCAAAAGTTGGTACAAAAATTTATGGTCCTTATATAGTTCTTAAGCGTGTGGGACAAGTGGCCTACCGGTTAGATTTTCCCAATCATTCTAAGCTCCATCCTGTTTTTCATGTCTCCTTCTTAAAGAAGGTGATTGGAATTAAGTGCCGAACTCAAACCAGTCTTCCTAAGTTGGATGAAGAAGGATTCATATGGTTGCAACCACAAGCAGTATTGGACCAGTGTGAGCGTCACCTTCGTCAATGCACCATCAAGGAAGTGTTACTACAATGGAAAGATACAACTCCAACAGATGCCACCTGGGAGCCAACTACCATTCTGCAACAATTTCCTCATCTCAAGCCTTGTGGAAAAGGTTGGTTTTTAAGGGGGAGGGCATATTAGGGACGTAAAATCCCTAACCCCTCATGTAGGTAGATCAATATATTTTCCATGTAATAAAGGACAATATTAATAAGGCCTAGTAATAAGGAAGAATAAGTCAAATGTAAGAAGACCCAAGAAGCTTCTGCTTCTAGAAGATCTTCCTCTAGATTGTTATTTTGGTAGATAGATTTAGTATAAATAGGAGTCAAGGGCATGAACATTTTTTGTCTTGAGAATTATTGTAATAGAGCTCTGCTCTGCTGGTTTCCCCCTCGAAGAGGCAAGTGAACATTGTTTCCGATCAATAAAGGTATTATGTTGGTGCTATGGTTTCATATATTGTGTTGTTCCACTATTATTCTCTGCAATATTTCTATTTTCAGATATTATAATAGATATGGTACCTTACATCTTCTCATTAAATTATTAAAAATATTTCTCAAAAATTACAAAAATTTAGAGCCCTTGATATTGGGTGCTCTTGGACATATATAGCTTATAGGTTGCAATTTTTTCTTGGGACTTCTTGACTTCCCATTGGAATTTACAACCCTTGGACTTCCCTAGTTTTATATTTTCCTAACTTTAGACAACTATACATAATTTCCCAAAATAAAAATTTCAATCGGTTTTGAGCCTTATCCTAAATATATGTAGTCCATACTTCATGTTGGCAGGAAATTCCCAATACTCACCTAAAGATAAAATGTTCTAAGGAAACTTCATATGTGGATGCATCTTTGGACATGGGGCCCATATCCTTCTTAAGAGTGCTAAAAAATGAGTTGATGAAGTTAATTGCATTTGATGGGCCCACTATGTGTTATTTAAATGCTTCCTTAGTGACTCGAGGAGCCATCCCCATGAATATTTATAGGGAATGTAGATATTATTCTAATTAAGCCAATATTTTTTCCATGGGTCTCGATGTACCCAATTTCCAAGTTTAGGAAATCTACACCTTTGAATTAGCTTTTAGGAAATGATGTATAGGCATGTACAACTTCATATTAATTCATATATATCTTTTTCAAGTGTTGCTATTGTTTTCTGGTAGTTATCTGACACTGCATAATTTAACTAATTCTCTCTCTCTCTCATCCTAGGAATATCTAGAGGCATGTTTGGATCTTTATCCTTTCATATTTTCATTTCATTCATGACTAAGGATTAACTCCCTTCAATTCTACATTCTTAGTGTTGACTATGTTTGACAATGTCAACAGTTGTGTGGACAAGTGTCAGAATTCTATTAAGATGGTGTACAATTGTCTCAAATTAGTTGCCAACTCCTCTCGTAACTCATGAACACAGGATATAAATTAAGAGATGATGGTTCTATCCACCTTGTAGTATCTCAATTATACCTCAAGGTCCCCAATACTTTCCTTATATTCCTCGATTGCTAGAGCCATGCTTTTGACATTTTAATTTGCGGCCTGTGAAAATACTACCCTAGCTGAGTCCAAGGTTATGGCGTATTTCCTAATGTCCATGAGAAATGGAGTATATGTATTTATGGATAATTCTTTTGCTCCTAGGATATCAAACTTCCTATAGGATTTCTTCACAATATTTCCTTTGGATTGATAAAAAAATGAAAGAGTTAAGACTAGCCACTTTGTAAGATTTAGAGGGAGTGAATTCACCCAATCCCAACTCACCCAAAAGAAAATAGCCTTCAGTTAAAGTGGCACTTGAGGTGGAATTTATTGGTCCAACTTCCATTGGATCAATATCTTGTGCTTCTTATTGGGCCTTCTTATCCTCTTCTTTTTTCCTCTATCTTTATTCTTCATCTCACTTCAATTTTTCCTCTTATTCCTATTCCTACTACTTCTTTTTCACTTCTTCTTCTTCTCCTTCTTGGAGATTTAGTGCTTTAGACACTTGATTTCTCTTTTCCTCCTCCACTGCTTCCTCAACTACAAATTCTTATTCCTACCGAATCCTTAGAGCTTCAACTTCCTTTTTCAAATTTTTTCCTTTTCAGTTGCTTTCTTAGCTACATATTCCTTTTTAGCGTTTTCCTTCTCTAGGTGCTCCTATTCTCTTTTGTCCTTTATAGGTCTGGAGCTACCTCCCATTTTGAAGAGAACATCGTCATAATTGATGGCATATATATATATAGTTCTTATTCTTTCTATGCATCATTTTGGTATGTCCATTTGTATTTACAGACCATGCAGTGCTGATTGAAAACTCCTAGGGGGTCACATCTATGGAATCTCTCATCCCAAATGGAAAGTCACTATAATATATAATTATACCTATGCCTCTTTTCCATATTTAAAACTATAATATCCTACATGGAAGGGCATTGGAAGCCAAGGTAGTTTTTTTTCTTTATTTCTTTATTATTATTATTATTTTTATCTCGGGCTAGAGATACCCCGATTCCATGGACCATAATGTGGTATGCAATTTCCTGAAGAACCAATTTATCTAGTATGAATCTCGGTAGCACATGTGGATCTTTTGTGGCTCCATATATTTTGATATAATTCCCCTTCTTTAGAACATACCAATCACCAACCTTTCTAACTACTTGAATTTCTTTGATCAGTATACATGGAACTGGAGCACAAAATAACAACTGATATAGAGGAATTAGGAAGTATTCACATATATTGGGATACTGAATCCAATATTTATGCTCCCATAGATATTGACAATATACATGTATGGGAGAGTTGATTGACTACCATTTCCATCCCAGACCCTGAAAATCATGGGTCAAACAAATAATATCAAGAATGTAAGAAGACATGTGAAAATAAGGGTTTTTCCCTAGCACTATGTGCTTCGCTGCTAATATGGGATACTCCAAAGAAGCATAGATAATTTCTACCCAGTTGAACTTCGTACTAGTTTTGGTGATTGTGTATATGAGAGGCACCCACGATTCCTTGAAAGTTAGGGCTTCTTCTTCTCCATAGAGTCTTCATAATAGGGCAACAAAAATATTTTGAAGTGTCCTCAATAGCTTTTGAGGATAAGTTATTGTTCTCCTTTCCCTAAACATTGTCCTAGGAACCCACCAACTCTTCATTAATTCTTGGCAGTCATGTGGGAATTGTAGCATCCAATCATTAGATATTTAAACCTCTTCCATGGGGAGCTTATAATATATATGTAGGATAGAGGTTCAAAATGATATAATTGCTTCCCCTTGTGTACCCTTGATTATTCTGTTGTCTACATCGGTTTGGATAATGATCCATGAAATTGCCTTTGCACATGAGGATATGACAGATTGTGAAACTACTTTGTTCAATTAGCAACATTTTATCATCTGATAGACACCCTAATCTAGGTTAGTATTCCCTTGGAATGGAGTTATCGAGTATGTATTTTTCATTTTATATATGTTCTCACATTTTTAGGTGATGCCTGTATCCATGCAATATGTAGTGTCATTGTATATTGA
The DNA here is from genome assembly GCA_010110895.2 of Picea sitchensis. Classification (NCBI taxonomy): domain Eukaryota; kingdom Viridiplantae; phylum Streptophyta; class Pinopsida; order Pinales; family Pinaceae; genus Picea; species Picea sitchensis. The sequence goes on from SNQJ01S0081923.1 coordinate 60,310, forward strand.
GCCTAGGGAACAAAAACATGCTCTTATCACTTGCTGTCTATTTGAGATTAATTTGATAATAGGCTCTTTTCCCCTTATGGATTTGTTGGAAGCTATACCAGGGTTTTGCACTTCACCCATTTCAATGGCATCAAACATTAGCATGGTCAATTTTCTTTAAGAAGAATAAGAATTCTTGTGTGGAGAAAAATAAAAAGGATTTAAAATTATCTTATTTGTTAATGATAGCCATCTTTAGGGAGGACTTATGCACAAAAAAATCTATTTAAAGGAATTCTTGCATGAGTTCGAATCGGTAAATGAAGATCGAAAATTCCAAGTGAATTTAGCACAAAGAAATTTATTCCACCTTTTCAATTGTGTTATGGGTTTCAGACATGACCTGAGTTGACAACATGTAACCTTGAGTTTAACAAGCTTAGCTACGCAGATCATCATAAATACTAAAGCTTTGAAAAGGGTTTGATATTTTTCACTAATTGGCACTCTAAATACCCTACTTCAAAAATAGAAAAAGGGTAGGGTGGTGCTACATGATAATCGTTTTCATAGGGTAGGATAATGGGAGACATACATCTAGGTTATTTGACCCAAATTAGTGAAGATATATTAGTCCACTTGAGCATGGTATGAAAGGAGAGCCGATAAGTATAAACTCAGTTAGGCATAGATGAGAGAAGGTGATATTATATGCCTCGGATCCGTATCCAAATGAGGATATGGCTATAGAAAAGGAGTGGGTTCTAGGTGATAATATAATATAATGGGAGATAGATGGCTAGAGGAATGGTGGTTAGTGATTTCAAAGGGCACAAAGGAGGAATTTGGTCGGCTAAAAACAGGGCTTCTCCGGTGAGGAGAGAATTATATCTTTTTGTTTTTGGTAGGACTGTACCAAGGGTTAGGGTGAATGGGTGTGAAAAAGTCCTATTGATTTATTCTTTAAATTTCTTGGGGAATTTGGGGTTATGTGACTAAATTTCATTAGCTATGATGGGTTCCTTTTAATTCATGAAAAAATGCAAACAAAATACACTTAAGCCCTTTGGGGGGTGAAGTATACTTGGAAAAGGTTGATTGGTGAATGTTTGATGTGACTATATGGTTGTTGGATGACTTGTAGTGTTACACACTTGGTGGTCTTAGATCTCTCTAGAGATAATGAAAAGATGCAATGGAGAAATGAGGGGAAAGACCCACTTTTTATAATTTGAAAAGGCCCCTCTTTTTTTTAAAACTATTTTACCCTTTTACAAATTTTAAAAAGTGTGACATCGAGGTCACATCATTTTTATCGTGCACAAAGAAAAATTTGTTTTATACAATAAGGAAAGTACATCACAATGATACAAATTTGGGGAGGTGCAACATATTGTACAAATATTTTATAGGAGAGTTCGACATATCACACGTAAGAGAAACTTCATATATGTGTGATACGGTGAAACTTTCCAAATATTTGTTAAGTTTGTCTATTTGTCATGATGAAAACAAAGTTGGTGCGATGAAGTATGTTGTGACCAAAGATGAATTAGGTGAAATATGGTGCTATTTCGGGACCAAAGATGACTTAGGTGTGATATGACACAAATAAATCAAGTTTCCATGCAATGAAAAAATAAAATTTTGCACAAGTTGTTTTTGGAAATTTCTAAAAGGGAAAAAATGGCTCAAAATATGAGTTATATAGGGAAAATAACCAAAGAAAACATATTGAAAAACTTCAAGTAAAAGGAATAAAAAAAAAAAAGTTCATGAAGATTCAAGAGTTCGAAGTAGAAGGAGTGGACCCATACTATTTTGAATTCATCAAATGATAAGTCAAAATAGTGTGTGTGTGTGGGGGGGATGATTCTAGCTCATCAATTGGCCTCACATTGACCAAAACCATGAATCTCTACAAAAAAAACTTAATATGATTGCTAGTTATGTTAGAATATTTTACCTTGATGAAGCACCTAAGATTCAACTTGAAGGGCCCCACTATACCTTGTGTTGGCCCTTGACCAAGTTTTGGGAGTTTCTTGGTCATGCTGACCTATTTTGAGACTTCGACAGTCTGTCAAAGGAGGAACGCAAGATGAAGCGGAGATCACGGGATCTCGGCCACATTTTGGGCCCCTTTTTGGGTTTTTGGGAATATGTAACGGGAATGGGATGTCGACCCATGGGTTTACCCATGTTTAGGCCTATTTTGTATGTATAAATAGAAGGATAGGCAATATAAGAAGATGAGAATAGTGCATCTATGTGATGTGAATGTATGCTAAGTGCTAGTGTGGATTGTAAATGTGCATTTTTCATATGACTCGCAGAGCTGAGTGCAAGTACTTGTGCGAGGCTGTAGAAGGCTTAGTGCTGTAACACAAGGAAGAAGGATCTAGCAAGCTGCACAGATCTTCTATTCTATACGGAGTAAGGGTTTTGATGGATTTGTACTTGTAACTGATTGACTGAAGACAATAAAGAATAAGAGTTGGTGGACGTAGCCCCAGGATGGGGGTGAACCACGTAAACACTATGTTATGTGATTTACGCTCTGTCTTGATGTGTTCACATGTTATTTGCTAAGTGCTTTGATATGTTTAGATAGATCTACTTCTGCTTTGTGCTTATGATATGTGTGACTATTAGATATGATCCATATGAGTTTTCTTAGTGCTTGATATGCTCATTCTGATCCATTTGTATATGCTAAGTGCTTGAATACAATAGATTAATGTGAATGCTGTGAAGCTCCGTGTTAACGACAAAGTGAATAGTGATTGTATATTGAGGAATTGATGGTGCTAAGTGCTTTATTTAGTTGTATAATCATAGATCTATGTCCCAGCTAAGGTTGCAGACACCCGAGTCTTGCAACCACCCTTGCCTCTACCTTGGGTGTGACTTCATATGCTTCGCAGGTGATGCCAAAAGGGCCGATAGTTAGGTCTTTGTTGGTGCGCTATTGTAGCGTTGAACCCTGGGGATGCCTCTGTGCCAACACCTTGTCCTTCATATCAAGTTGATAAGTATTCATTTTGAGTTTGAGTAGATTACCAATTATAGCTATGACACATAGGTGTAAAGTTCATTCCTTGACTTAGTTCTTCCTCAAAGGATAGTGCAATGTCACAGGGTAATTATGTGCAAGGAATGATAAAATATTTATGCTAAGTATTCAAATTATCTAGTCTTTCTCTGCTACCAATGAGTGTCCATATCCCTGGCAGAGTCACCCTAGTATCTCATGCCTTTCTCCTCTACCAACGAGCATCCATAGCCCTGGTAGAGATACCTACATGTCCCACATGATTTGAAATGTGTTTCCCAAGCCTTTTATTTTGAGAAATAGGTGGATGGGAGATTTTAATCATCCTTTCAAGGCATATGATATGATACCTATTAGTGAGATATTCTTCAGATGTGCCTATTTTTTGATTAACATCTTCCTTACATGAGACACCTTGGACACTCCATAAAATTCTAGGTAAAACATCAGTCATTATTAGATGTGTGAGTGAAGCCTAAAAAACAACTAACAATCTGTTCAAAACTAGGTTTGAGTTGCTCATGGCCATCCGTTTTCTAGGTAGTCTTCCACCACTAAGTGTATGCATGAAGTACTAGTCTGAGGTAATGAACAAAGAATAAGAACTAGAATCTTGTTTATTGGGATTGGAGTGGATTTCCATGACTTTGACCAGTTATGTTTAAATATCTTAAAGCACTCCAAAGCATTAGCAACAAGTAGTTAGTTTCTGAGAAAGGATGTAGCAGACCATTTTTTGAAAAGGAAGTAGTTGAGAAAACCAAATAACTAAAAGTAAAGAAAACAACAAGTAAAATGAAATTAAACAGACAAAAATAAGAAAAATTTAAATGCAAAAATAAAAAATACAATTGAAGGAAAACTACTTATATACAAGTCATTTGTCCGAAGATAGCTAACTGAAGTATCTTTTCAACACTTGGCCATTGATAGGAAGTTGGTCTACCTCTCCTTCAAGGTTTTTCAATCTACACGTGACTAGACCAATTTTCTCCACTACCAAGTAAAGGACCAAACCATAGTTGTTGAAATTTAGAATTTATGCCTTTCTCTTCATGTGGATTGTTCCATTTCAACACAAGGTATCCGACCTAAAATTCCTTTTATCCCACACACTTATTTTCAAACCATATTTTAATGGTTTGTTGATGAATGACAAATTATTCTTTGCATTCTCTCTTTCTTATTCAAGATTAAGTAGGGTATCAACGATCCCTTGCATAACTGGGCAATTTTTCTGATGTCAGGTTTGAGATAACTGAAAAGATAGTAGGAAGATGTTTGGGGGAGGGATGGATTATTTATCATAGAATAAGAAGTAGGGATATTTTCCTAGAGAGTATTTTGGGGTTACTCTGTCAACCTAGAGAGCGTTAGGTAAGGTGTTATGCAATTTCTTTGATGGTGAACTATAGTTAGTTTTAGGATACACATCATGTTTTTGTTGGTCGATTCAACTACACCATTTCCTTGGGGGTAATAGTTAGTTGCATATCATAAAATTATCCCTCTATCCAAATAACACTTGGTTAAATTCAAATAAGAAAAATATGTAGCATTATCAAAGACAAGAGTGATTGGCACACTGAACTTGGTGATCAGATGGTGCTCTAGAAAGTGAATTATAACCTCTTTGTTTACCTTCATCAGAGGTATATCCTTGTCCCACCATGTGAAGTAGTATTTTGTAGTCAAAATATATTGGTGATATTTGGAAGAGTGCATGATGATTTCACCTATGAAATATAATTCCCATTGCTCAATAGGTTCTTTAATAGCCACAGGTTGCAAAGGGACTACATTTTTCTTCTCTCGACCATCATACCTTTTGACATGTCTTTCATTTCCAAGCGTAAGGGTGGGAATATTTTAAAATTTTTGACCAATAATAGTTGGACCTCAAGATCTTATGGGATGTAGTGTCGCTAACAAAGTTTCCTTGAGTGGTTCTTCCATGTAATTATGTGAGGAATTTATCGACATCCCGCTTCTCAAGGAACCTAAGGAGTACACCATCATATTTATTCTCTAATGATATTCCATTAATGATTTGGTAATAGGAATATATGAGTAATATGGCCCTCTTTTTTCTGGAGTAGAGGTGTCTAGGATAAGTCCCATGATGTAGATAATAGTTGAGATCATTAAACCAAGAATTAATCTGGGAAGGTGTTATAACCCTATGTTTCATAGGATCACCTGGTGATTACAATATCTTCTTCTAGTTGCATTATATTGTAAATAGTATTTTATTCTGCAAATGATTTACAAAAAGAAAAAGAAAAATAAAAAGAAAAAGAAAAAGAAAAGAAAAGAAAAAGAAAGAAATGAAAAAGAAAGAAAAGAAAGAAAATACAAAATACAAAAAATCAAAAGAGAGTATAAAAATAGAAAAGAAAATGATAAAACCCCAAGAAATAATTTGGCTTGATTCATGCTGTCTAACCATGATAAAGATCTTTCAAGTTATAAAGATAGGATAGTGAATAAATTTGGCTAAACAATTTAATCTTAGCCACATTAGATAGGTTAGTGAATAAGTTTGATCAATCAGTTTAATCTTGGTCAAATGTCTTAAGTTAGAGTAATTTTTGACCCGATAGTTTAATATGGGTTAATGTGCCAGGTAATTAGATTAGGATATAGGTTAGCATGTTTTATTTTCAATAAAAGTAATGAAAGGTTGATTAAATGCCTTTGATTTGAGTTAAAATGATGTATTTTTGACCCTCTGGTGACAAAATGAAGAAAGGGTGAATTGAAAAAACCCATAAAATGATTTTATCTTAAGTTCGGTTGTGATATGAAAGTTTTTGCGCTTTGTGTTAAAGGGTGCACTAATCTCAACGACCGATAATTGGGCGCTTAGATCTACGGTCGACAGGGAATATCAAACCCCCTCGACCTTTCTTCCTTTAACGGTGGGGGGGGGATCCGAGTTGGTGGTATTCCCCAAGCGGGCCCCTCATAACATGTCACCTTCCCATTAACTGAGACCCCCCTCACTCCTTACCACTTACCTCCTACCCCACCCTCCGAGTAAACCACCAAACCGCTCATCCATACCACCTCCGCACTTCGCCGCGACACCCCACTACCATGACTACACGTCACACTCCACTCACCTATCGCCCATCACATCCCATCCGCCTATTGGCCGCTCATTACCCTCCACATCACCTCCATCCACCCGTTGGCCATTCAATGCCATCCACATCACATCTGATATGTCCTTTGGCCAATCAATGTAGTTGACCATTACCGTTACCTGTCCGACTCACCCTCTGCTCCATAACAGACACCCCGTTCAACCATTCAACTCCGTTCTTTTTCCATTGTTTCATTGTTCATTGATCGAGACACACTTGAATACACCATTTCCTATTCTCAAGACAACCTCCATCAATATTACAACCAACAACCGCCATTAAAACCTGGTAAACACAATTAATGTCTTTTTCCATTTGCAGGTATCAGTTTGATCATGGCGCCCAAGTCAAAAGCCACTGAAACTGAAGAAAATCCTTTACTCTCTCCTCCCATTGATCTGGATTGTATCCCCCTAGACGACAAAAACTACTTAATTGAAGAGATGAAGTGTGAATTCGACTTCTTTGATATACACTTCTGGCTCAAGGATATTTTTTTGGAACAGAGCGACGAGATCAGACTCTGGGAGTCCAATCTCCCTTTATACTTGTTCCCCCAGATATACCATTCCCATGAATTTGCCTTGAAATGTCAATCACACTACCTTCCTGCCCAAAGGGCCATGGTATCTTCATCTGGTGAAAGTGTGTTCACCATCACCCCTGTGGCATCATTGCAGAAACCAAGTTAAATAACAAGATTTCTCCCTATGCTCATGTGCCTAAATCTGAAATTGAGAAATTCATGAACTAGACAGAGTGGGAGGAAAACACTCTGACAGACACTGAACATAAGTCTTCACCAACCAACATTTCACATACTAGTACTCCATAGGTACATGCAGAGAACAAGGCTAGAAAGGAAGTCTCTCCTCCAGTCACATAATTCTCAATAGAAGACTTCCAAGTCTACATGAAGAGGACCAAAACTAGCCATACACCTGACAGGTCCAGGGAAGAAGACACTTAGTCTACCATATTAATGGAGGGACCACATTCATTAGTGTTGTCAGGGAACCAACACCTAGTGTCTACTTCCTCATTAAAAAAGCAAGCAGATATCTCACTGTTAACTAAGTCCTCAAAGCAGACTACAGGAATTAATATTTTTGAGAAATACAACCTGATTAAACAGAATAATGAAATGCTGACTAACAACACTTATGCATAGTTTTGGAATCAGACATATACAACACAACACAGGTTGTTATCTAGCTTCGACACAGAGAAAGGAAGGATGCACATGGCATTCATGCATGCACAAGTTCCTTAGCCTAAGACTATTTTTGACTACAAGAGGGCACCTTTTGAATTTGATGTAAAAGAGGTGCACCTAGCTGATCAGATGGACATGCACAAACAAACTGGAGAGATGATCTTCTCCACCTTGGCAAACACTTCAATCATTGCTTCAAATTTGTAGGTCTCCTTAAACAATGTCGAGTCTCAGCTTAAGCTGGAAAATATATCTTCCTTGGACAAGGATAACAAGATCAAGTCCCTAGAAGAAATGGTATTGAAAATTGGATATGATCCATCCAATGTCAAAGTAGCAGAAGAAATCCTCAAGAATAAAAATGATGACATAGCATCCATGAGGAAAAAACTAAAAATCCCAGCCACTGAAGATCCACAGGCAAAGGAAATGGTGGAGACTGAAGGCCACAAAGAGGAAATGATAAAACTAATCATGGAGTAGAATGTGCAAATTAAGGAGATGGAGGTTGAGATAGAGAAGCTGGTCAAAGAGAAGGAACATAGTGTGCCAATGAATTTCATCCCACTACAAGCAGTCCCTATCACAGGAATCCGTACAGTATCAACAACACCTACAACATAAATTCCTTCAGCCGTTCCAGTGACAACTTCAAATGCTTCTGAGATATTGGTGAAGTCCATGGAGGACATGAACCTACAAGGAGAGGAGATTAAAATACTGCAAGAAGAGATTAATAACCTCCATAAATTGAAATCCATGTTTCAGTCAAGTTACAACACAGAGATGCACAAGTCATAGAGGCTTACTTAGGAAATACAAAAGTTGCAGAAGGAGTCAGTGATGGCCAAGACACTATCAGAGGCCAAATAAAACATATGGATGGACATCAACAAGTCCATGACATAGATTTGGCCACTCATACAAATTGTGCTTGAACAACATGAACTTGTGCAGAGATCTAGAAAATCCATTGAAAAGATAAAGGGAGAATTGGGAGAAAATCCTACTGAGGCTAGATAAATCATCAGGTTCTTGAATTCCAAGTCCAAAGAAGAGTTGGAAGCATTGGAAATAGAGGATAGGACTTAACTAATCCTTGAGGTCAAGAAGGTTTTGACCAAGAAGGGATTAATGCTGCAACTTGAGGAGAAATCTCAGACAATGGATATTGGAATGCATAGGTTTTTCAGCAAAGTCAACTCATTGCACAAGAAAGGTCTTCCAGGTTTACTAGTGATCAATGATAAATGATTACTCTGTCAGAATACAAACATAAGATCCTTGCAGTGGTGAAAGATGGCTCTAAATTTGCAGGCATCCAAGGGATCATAACTGGAAAGGATTTCTTAGAAACTCTACAGTTGGACCTGAGCATTGAACATGAGATAAAATCTATCTTCATCACCAAGCCAACCTTTTCCAAGTACACATAGATGGATGAAACCTATAGAATATTACCCAAGGTTTCCATCCCTAGTCAAAATAGATGGGAATACCTATGTACCTTGATCGAGTAGAGATGATGTGGACATCCGAGTCAGCATGAGGAAGATAGTCAAAGTCGAGTGGATGAATCACCAACTAATTTGCCAGAAATCAACATTCAAGATTTGGACAGATCACCAATAGTCCTATTATTTTGTAATATGTAATCTAGTTAGTTAGATTTTTCCTCCACCGTATCCTAGTCATTAATGACATGATAATATGTAATTATTGTATAAATACTTCTCACTCTTACTCTTTAAATCATATTGTTTTCTATTTATAATCGTTTAAAGGAAGTTAATGAACATAATTTGTTTCGTGCACTCTGTTTCTGGTCTTTAGCGATATGCATGTTATTTCATCTAATATTAAGTGAAGAAATTCTTAATTGCCTCTTTACTTGGTTGAATCTCTCACTTGTTCTATCTTTCCACCACTTTTAATCTTAATAGATCCAACATTTGTTAGGATATTTAAACATTTAGGAGTTAGTTAATATGTACTTGGTCTAATGTGTCGTTAGGTAAAAGTGTGTTTCTTAGTGTGTTTCTTTAGTATGCATTTGTAGTTAGGAAATCTGACGGTCACGATATGTTCCCGACATAGAGTGATCCAACGGTTCATACTCTCCTCGATCTTAACGACCATTGATTTATGGATTAACACCCAATTGGTCCATGATATCTATTTAAATAGCATGGAGGGTCATTTTCTGATGATCGATTGTGAGAAAATCTCTTGTAAAATCTCTCTGTAATCTTTTTCTTTTGCATTAATAAACTACTCCAAGTGGCCGTGTTGGCTGGGGCCTTGGATGTTTCCCCGTAGGGGTTTTACCATGTGAAAACATCGGTGTGTTGATATTTGATATGTTTATGTGAGTGGTTATTGAAGGTGTTCATCCTCTGTTGGAATACTCGTGTTGTCAAACATGGTATCAGAGCCTGTTTGAAGATCCGCTCTTGTTGTAGATCGAAATCGTGAAGTCGAGTTGAATCATCTCCATTTTATGTTATTTTCATACATTTCTGGGCTAGGAGGACTGTTCCATTGCATCTAGAGCACTCGTTTCAGTTAGAAACACTTTTCGTTTCACTCGAAAAGGTTTCCGTTTTCCCAAGATACGACGATTACAGTCAGATCTGGAGGTATAAATCCTGAATAAGCATTTTTTAAAATTTTTGGAAAGTATTATTTTCGTTTTATTTCGGTTTGATATTATTTGTTTCCAGGTTGCTACTCTTTTAGATCTACATATTCTCTTTTCCCTACGCCCTGTGAGATCTCGTCAAAACAAAAACATATAGGAAAAGGTGCATCTTTCGGGTAAGCTAACCGAGATCTAACTCTTGTTGTCATCGAGAAGCGAAATTTTTTTCCTTATGTGAAAAGAGCTTTTTTCCAGCACGAGCTCCAACAACTACAAAAATCCTCCTTCTAAACATTACAATATGTTTTGCTAGACCATTTGGTTAAAATTTGCCTTATTAAGTAAGAGGTCTTGAGTTCAAGTCTCTCTTTTGTTACTTTTTTTGAAAAAGTTCATGCTAAAATTGTAAAGTGTATTTCACTTCAAGTATAAAAATGAATCACTATAAGTAGCTTTAATATTTTATTTTAGAGATATTTATTTTGCATGCAAATATTCTGTTATAAAGTAACTTCATTGTAAAAATGATCTCCATTTCTCTTTATAAAAGTGGATCACTTCATAAAGCAACTTACATTATCACGTGGTCATTTGGTTACCGTTTATGCCTTTTTTTAAAAGGGCATAACTCTCACATTTGAAGTCCGTTTTCAGTGCCGTTTTTTTTTTAAACCGCATAACTTTTCGATCTCTTTCCATCTAGATCATCAATTTCAGTTTTCAAATCCATATTATCTACATATTTAAAGAAGGTAATATGGCTTCTGCAAGTAATCTCTTACTTACCAACACCAACTACTTCCAATGGAAATCCCATTTGGATGATTTATTTAGAAGTAAAGGCTTGTACCAGATTACCTTGGGAAAAGAAACAACACCCAATGATGCTGATAAGAAATTGAAATGGGATAATAGGAATGAAAAAGCACGTGGATTAATCATAATGTCCATCTCTCCTAATTTAAGGTTCCACCTTCACTCAATTATTAAACCCAAAGAAGCTTGGGAAAAGATCAAATCTGTGTTTGGTAAACACAATAATATTCGAGCACAACAGTTAGAAAATCAAGTACTAACTTTAAGTCCAAGTGATTTTTCTTTCATTGAAGATTATCTATCTAAGTTTAAAAATCTCAAAAATTTATGTGAAGAATGTAAGATATAGATAGACGAAGATCGTTGCATCTATCTTATTATTTCTAAGCTAGGTAGTGCATATTCTGTGTTTGTATCTACCTTTTATGCCATGCAAGAGGCTCTAGGGGCAGCTTATCAAATACCCAGTTTGGAGAACTTTTGTGATGCTTTGATTAGAGAGCAAGATAAGCTAGTACAACTTGGAGTGATCATCACTGCAGGTACCTCCAACAAAGCCTTAGTTGTCCATCATAAAGATAAACCCAAGAATCCCAAGAAGAAACATCTTCGCCACAACAACAAACAATATAAGGGTCCCAAACCCACTCATACAACTTCCGCTCCCAATGGAGACAAAGGAGAAAAATATAAAAATAAGAAGATTGATAGACATTGCAACTTTTGCGATAAAGATGGTCATGATGAGTCCAAATGTTTCAAAAACATGGCAGCTTTAGAAGCAACGATGAAGAAGCACAACATCAATATTGATTCTACTACTTCTTCTTCTTCTCATGGACATGCACTTTCAGCTTCAGGTTTCTCCTTCAATACAACTTCTACTTCTGGTGAGTGGCTTATTGATTCTGGAGCATCTTATCATATGGCTAAAGATAGAGACATATTTTCTACTCTAAATGAATGTAACACCAAGAAAATATTTTTTGGTGATGATAGATCTCTTAGTGTTGAAGGATCTGGAACAATTCAAGTAGAAAATGGTCATTTCAGTGATGTATTATGTGTTCCAAGTCTTTCTTGTAACCTTCTATCAATATATCAAATCACTCATTCAGATGAAGGTAAAACCATAGAGTTTTCACCTCACCAAGTTGTAATCAAGGATCTAAAAGATCCTAAGCATGTTCTTGCAACTAGAATTGCTGATGATATTACCAGGTTGTACAAGTTTGACAACTTTGGGTCATCGTCTTTTTCATCAATTTTTGTTTCTCATAGCGATGACTTGAGAAAACTTTGGCATGAGAGGTTTGGTCATCTAAACTATCGCTCATTGCAACAACTATGTAATCAACAAATGGTGATTGGTCTTCCTCTTGTTTCATGCAGATATGGTGTTTGTGCCGGTTGTGTTCTCAGAAAACATCATCGGCACAATTTTGAAAAACGTGCCTCTTGGCACGCCTTGGGTCCTTTGTAGCTTGTTCACAATGATTTGTGTGGTCCACTTTATTCTCCTTCTTTTTTTGGGTGCAAGTATTTCTTAAATTTCATTGATGACTTTTCCAGACGTACTTGGGTTTACTAATAAAATTAAGAGGCAGTTTTAGCCTAAGACCCTTGTAGAAAACAATGCTGGACATCAAATTCAAAGGTAGGAAGGAATAGATAATGGAAGTGATGAACAATAATTTCAGAGTTACTTGCGAGTCAAATTACAATGGGTGTTCCATATACACCTAGCAAAATAGTGTTCTTGGAAATAGCTCACACAGTAAAGTAAGTAATTGTATGAAGTCCAATCTAAAGGGATTAAGTCCTACAAAGTGTTGAAGTGAGCCATTAACTACATGCAAATTACATAGTAAATCACTATCCCACAAAGGATCTTAAAATATAACTTGGCGGAAGAAGCTTGGACTAAAATAAAACCCGATGTAAGTCACTTCAGAGTGTATTTAAAAGCGTTATAACATGGGCTCACATTCTTGATGAGAGAAAGAAAGTATTGCAGCCTAAAAGGTAGAAGTGTATATTTGTTGGTTATTCACAAAGATGTCAAAGGTTATAGACGTATTCAAACACATTGTAATGAAATTATTATTAGAGATGTTAAATTTGATTATGAAAATCTACCTCTCTTGGCACGTGAGCCTAATTCTACGATTGTTCCTTCTTTGTGGCTGCCAAGCCCCTAATTCAATGGTTGTGCCTTGTTCGGCATGCGATCCATCTTAGATGTTTGTGCCTTGTTAACATATTCTGGTTTCTTCTTCCGATGATGGCCAGTGAGATGAAAATCCACCTCCGCCTACTCACCCCTTCCTCAAAATGGAGTCCTTTGAACTTGAACCATCCACTCAGCTCCACGGCCCTAGATGGGTCCATTCAACAACCTGATGTAATTTGGTGATATTGTCAAATTGATCCTTCAAATCAAGTGAGAAAGCAGTTCCACCGATTCAACGATCCTCTTCTCTTTTGGATCATGAGTCTATGAAACTTGAGCCTCCTCTATTTTGGCTCATGTTTTAGAGACATTTGTAGAAGCTTCGAGTCATCAATATTTGGATACAATAATGAATGAGAAGTATCATTCTTTAATGGAAAAGAAATGATACTTGGGATCTTGTACCCTCTTCAAAGGAAGAAAACTTGTTCGATGTAAATGGGTCTATAGAACTAAGTATGCATCATGGAAGTGTTAGGAGCCTAGGGCTCATTTAGTTTCCAAAGGATTTTCCAAGTTGAAGGAATTGACTAAATGAAACCTTTTCCCCTGTATTAGAATGAATTCCATCAGAGCTTGTTCTTGCCTTTACTTACCTCCCACATAAATGCGGTCCATGGAATGTATGTTAAATCCGCCTTATTGCACATAGATTTTCAAGAATAAAATCCACATGGAGCAGCTCTCTTGGCTATATCTAGAATGACTCAGCCTTGTTTGTCTCTAAGAAATCTCATTATGGTCTCAAGTAAACTCCCCGAGCTTGGTATGCCAAAATGGACCAGCTCTTATTATATTTGGATTCTCATATGCCATTAAGTCCTAATGTATATACCAATAAAGTAGGAATCCATGTCATAATCCTTGTACTTTATGTTGATGACCTTATCATGCAGTGGTGACTCAAAATTTTAAGCAAAACAGAAAAACAACCAACAGAAATTTGGAAAGCGAAATAGAGCTTTGGCTTTTGCACTTCTAGCTGTAGCCTCAAGTTTTACGAAACCAATGCCATACTTGAGTCTAAGTATGCTTGTGACCTTGTCCGTCACTTTCACATGGACGATTGTAGAGCCCAACCCCCTTCTCCCTTCTGATGCAGGTCAAGCAGCTGCCACTTGTACTTCTCCAGAGTTGATGCCACTTTGTGTCGTCAATTAATTGGTAGCCTCTTATAATTGACTCTGCATCATCCCGATCTTTCCTTTGTTCATGGTCTTGTTGCACAGTATATGAAAACACCCATGAAAGCCATTGGAAGCTAAGGAGATACTTACGCTATGTTAGGTAGTGCAGTTAGGTTTGGGATACATTATAGTTGAGAATCCTTTGTGGTTGAGTTTCATATTTCAGTTAGTAGGCGATATCTGATGATCATAAGTCTACTACAAGGATTCATTTTTCAACCTTGGATCATGACCTATATCACTTGGGCTTGTAATAAACAACATGCTATTGCAATTTCTTCAGTAGAAGCAGAGTATTGAGTAGTGGTTAATGCAATTTAAGAAGCCTTGTGTCTTCGACATTTTTTTTAGAGTTTGGATTCCAACAACATCATTCAAACAACCTTTGGTGTGACAATGAGAGTGCCATCAAGCTGCAAAGACCAGTTCAACATTAGTGACAATCAGAGTGCCATCAAGCTCGCCAAAGACCCAGTTCAACATTAGTGTAGAAAACACATTGAGATACACATGCACTTCATCAGAAAGCTCATTCATGATCAGGTTATTGAAGTTCTCTTTTTCCCTACAGAAGATCAAGTTGCAGACATTTTCTCAAAGTATCTTACAGAAGTGAAGTTTTCCAAACTTCGATCTATGTTAGGAGTTCAGGAAGTTGTCATTAAGGGGGAATATAATCTAATTCCTCCTTCCTTCTCCTATTGTTTCACCATTGTAAATCCTTCAATCCTATCCCAAGTTGTTCTTAAGGGGGGATGTTAGGATATTTAGACACTTAGGAGTTAGTTAAGATCTACTTGGTCTAATGTGTCATTAGGTAAAAGTATGTTTCTTTAGTATGCATTAGTATGCATTTGTAGTTAGGAAATCCGACGATCACGATATGTTTCCGACATAGAGTGATCCAACAGTCCATACTCTCCTCAATCTTAATGACCATTGATTCGTGGATTAACACCTAATTAGTATATGATCTCTATTTAAAGAGAATGGAGGGTCATTTGTCGATGATCGATTGTGAGAAACTCTCTTGTAAAATATCTCTGTAATATTTTTCTTTTGCATTAATAAACTGCTCCAAGTGGCCGTGTTGGCTGGGGCCGTGGATGTTTCCCCATAGGGGTTTTACCACGTGAAAACATCGTTGTGTTGATCTTTGATCTGGTTATGTGAGTGGTTACTTAAGGTGTTCATCCTCTGTTGGAATACCCATGTTGTCGAACAACGTTCTTATTATCTCGCCCTGTGAAGAAATATTATAAAAAATGTAATTAGATCTTAAACTTTAACACAGACCCCATAGCCCAGTGGATGTTTAAAGAAATACTTTCAGCCAAGTATTTATAAAAAAAACAACAAACTCAGATTATTATAACTAGCCTAATATCTAAAACTCAAACAGATCTAAATCTTACAGAGAGATCCCAGTTTTGAAGTGGTTTTGGTAAGTTACCTTTGTTAATTTATTCTTCCCTTAACAACCTCTGGGAATTACAGAGTGCTAACATAGTGGCGACCATGCTGGGGAATTGAAAAAACTTTCCATCCGTACAAATTCTCTTCCCTAGATAAAGAAAACTTTATTTCTGAACAAATCATAAGATCTAACTTACAAAGCGATACATGTTCAGTGGTTGTTTAATTTTTTATATATTAATCTAAATTTCTTAAATCTTAAAGTTCTGGCTCTAAAAGAATTCACACTAGATCTCATCCTGATCCAGAACCTGTAACATCAGTAGTAGATAATCCAGAAAAGTTTCTCAGAAAAAGAAACACGGTAGAAGGTCAAGGGAGTATTAGTCCTCTTCATAGGGCCACTTCTCTTCCAGAGAAGTTTGTCACAATCCAGGACCTTGAATTTGACATACCTTTTGAGCAAAGCCTTTTCAGAACCAAATTTGATAGCTTTGTGAATGAAATAGTTCTAGATCAAACCATCCTCCAACCTAGAACCCCTGAAAGACTTTCTCCTAGAGCAGATTTTGATCAACGGTTTCTCCAAGAGTTTAATAAGTTAGAAGATCTAGTATCAAATCTTGATC
>SNQJ01S0081924.1:2254-13949 GCA_010110895.2 Picea sitchensis
GTGGATCATGGTGGAACCAAGTACTACACCTACAGGAACTTCAACAAATGACTGGAAAAAGTTGGATCATAAGGCGAAGAGCACAATTCGACTGTGTCTCTCAGATTCAATATTACTAAATATGTCAAAGGAAGCTATAGTCAAATATTTATAGGATAAGTTGGGGAATTTGTATCAATATAAGTCCCTAGTAAATAAACTATTCCTGATAAATAAGTTGTATAACCTGAGGATGAGAGATGGAGACTCGGTGGCAGAGAATTTGAACACCTTCAATACTGTGGTAAGTCAGTTAGTATCTATTGAGATTAAAATTTCAGATGAAGATAAGTGTATCAATTTACTCTGCTATTTACCAGACTCGTGGGATAGTCTGGTTGTGCCCATAGCTAGTAATACAACTTCCTTGAATTTTTATGAAGTTGTATCATCCTTGTTGTCGGAGGAGATGAGATGTAAGAACATGGAAGGACATAACACAAATGCATTATTTGCAAGAGGATGTTCCCAAGAAATAAATAGATCTAAGTCCTCAAGTGGGATATCTAAGTCTAAGGGAATATCTAAGTCTCCCGGAAATTTTGTAAAGGTATGTTGGAGATGTGGAAAAGAAGGGCACTACAAGAAGCAATGTAGATCCAAAGTTTAGAAAAAGAATGGATCTGAAGAATGTCCTCCTATAGAAGAAAAGACCTAAAAGGAAGAAGGAGGAGATGTGTACTTGGCTTCTTCAAGCACACATGAAGATCATGAGGCATGGTTGGTTGACTTAGGTACATCATTTCATGTGACTCCCCAAAGGGAGTGGTTCTGTGAATATGAAAGTTATAATGGAAGTAATTTTTTCCTAGGTGATGACTCAACAACTAGGATCATAGGTCGAGGAAAATCCAAGTTGAGGCTCATATATTGAAGGATTAGAAAAATACCTGGAGCTTTGCACATCCCAAGATTAGCCATAAATTTGATTTATGTAAGAAAAATGGACAATGTAGGGGTAAAAACAATATTTGAAAAGGAAACCCGCAGGATGGTTTGAGGAGCAATTGTGCCACTGAAGGGAGTTTGGTTTGGAACTCTCTATAAATTGCAAGGAATCATTATCAGTGATGGGTGTAATAGTTCCATTTTTCCTGGTATTGGAGTTGAATAAGAAAGACATCCTACAGTCTTTGGAGAAAAGGTTATGTTGTGGCATCAAAGAGTAGGTAATATTAGAGAGAAGGGTCTTCGACTACTACACGATAAAGGTATGGTTGAAGGTATGTCTAAATTCTCTATGGATTTTAAATTATGTGAACATTGTGTATATGGGAAGAAGAATCAGGTAAGATTCCCCTCTGGTGCAATGTGGGAAGAAGGAATTTTATAGCTAGTTCACAGTGATGTGTTTGGACCTATGTCGGTTCCATCATTGGGAAAATCTGTGTACTATGTCTCATGTATAGATGAATTCTCAAGGAATCCTTGGATATATTTCCTAAGGAATAAATGTGAAGTCTTTGACAGGTTTAAAGAGTTTAAGGATCTTGTTGAGAATCAAATAGATAAAACTATTAAGTTGTTGAGGTCAGATAATGGCAGAGAGTTCTGCGAGAATGAATTTGAAGAATTATGTAAGAAGTGCAGTATATCAAGGTAGAAGACTACTCCATATACACCTTGGCAGAATGGAGTTGCAGAAAGGATGAACATGATGTTGATGGAAAATGAAAGGTACATGCTCAGTGGTGTCGGGTTAGGGAAAGAATTATGGGAAAAGGCAGTGGGTATTGCATGTTACCTGGTCAACAGATCACCCTCATCAGTGTTGGATGAGAAGACTCCACAAGAGGTATGGACTGGTAAGAAACATTTTCTCACACATATCAAGGTATTTGGTTGTGAGGCCTATGTTAATGTTCCAAAGAAAAACATGAGTAAACTAGATAAGAAGGATGAAAAGTGTATCTTTATTGGGTATAAAGATGGTCTCAAAGGTTATAATATTTGGAACCCAGAAACTAGGAAGGTTGTGTATAACCGAGATGTGGTATTTAGAGAAATGAAGGATGTTTTTAAACAAGAATTCCTACCAATTAAGGAAGAACTAGAGAAAATAGAGTTTGATTTAAAGGAAGATGAATCAGACTCGATAGAAGAACATGAATCAGAAGAAGAAGATCCTCATACTCCAATATTGAGGAGATCGGTTTGAGAAAGAAGGCTACTAGAAAGTTATACTTTATCAGATTTCCATTCAAATTTTTCTTTGTCTATTACTGATGATGATCTTAGAACTATTAGGGAGGCAGTGGATTCAGAGGATGGAAAGATCGGGAAAAATGCCATGGATGAAGAAATGGTAGCCTTGGATAAGAATCAGGATTGGTATCTAGTGGAGTTGTCGACTGGAAGAAATCTGATTGGATGCAAATGGGTATTTAAAAAGACGTTGAATGCCGAAGGAAAAGTGGAGAAATACAAAGCTCAATTAGTAATAAAGGGTTATTCCCAGGTCGAGGGAATTGATTTTGGCGATATTTTTTCTCTTGTTGCCAAGTTAACTTCTATAAGATTTATGTTATCTATTGTTGTTGCATTTGATTTTGAAGTAGAACAGATGGATGTGAAGACAACATTTCTACATGAGGATATGGAAGAAGAAATATATATGAAGCAACCATAAGGCTTTTTTTTGAAGGGAAAGAAGGAGTAGGTATGCAAGCTGAAAAAATCCTTGTACGGTTTAAAACAATCACCAAGGATGTGGTATCAACAATTTGATACTTATATGATGGGAATTGGCTTCACAAGAAGAAACGAGGATCACTATGTGTATTTTAAATTAATTGGTGATCATTTTATTTATTTGGTGTTGTATGTGGATGACATGTTGTTGATAGGAAACAACAAGGAGATTATCTAGGATGTGAAAAATCATTTTTCCTCTAAATTTGACATGACAGATATCGATGCTTCAAATTTCATTTTGGGCATGGAAATTAAAAGAGATCGAAAAAAAGGAAACTCTGGTTAAATCAGAAAAAACATGTCGAGACAATATTGCAGAGGTTTAATATGAAGGAATGTAAACCGGTCAAGGTCCCTATTCCTGTTGGTGTAAATTTATCTACGGATCAGTGTCCCAAGACATGGGAAGAGGAGGAGGACATGTCTGATGTTCCATATGTGAGTGCAGTTTCCAGTTTGATGTATTCAATGGTTTGTACTAGACCATACATTGCACATGTTGTGGGAGTTTTGAGAAGGTATATGTCAAAATGGGGAAGGAGCATTGGATAACAGTAAAAAGGGTTTTCAAGTATTTCCATGGCACTGCTAACTATGGATTGTGCTACCAAGGAAGACCAGGTTTGGACAGAGTGTTGGAAATACATGGCTTTGTGGATGAAAAATGGGTTTTAGATATGGATTGTCGGAGATCTACAAGAGCATATGTGTTTAACCTATTTGGAGGAGCAATCAATTGGATGAGAAAAAAACAGGTTGTTGTGGCACTTTAAACTATAGAATTTGAATACATGGAAAAATCTCATGAAAGTACGGAAGTAGTATGGTTTGAAAGATTATGTTCATGTATTGGGTTGGTACAACAAGCTATAAGGATATATTATGACAGTCAGAGTGCATTTTTTTTGGCGAAGAACTTGGCTTATCATTCAAAGACAAAGAATATGGATATTCAATATCACTTTGTGAGAGACATGGTTGAAGAAAAGAAAGTGTTTCTAATGAAGGTGGACACTTTGAAGAATGTTGAATATTCATTAACAAAATCTGTGAGCACTGAGAAGTTCTCTTGGTGTAGAGGATCCATGAGAATTTCTTCCATGGATTGTTGACTATGTAACCCTATATGAAAAGAAAACAACAACTAGGAGGATGTTGGGTATGTGTTATATTATTTGCACGACTATCTCTAGTGTCTTCTACGTTGCTTCGGGCACGCAGAGGGGTTGCAGGGGGGAGATAACCCCCTTGCGTGGGGGTTCGGGTTTAGTGCCTCCAATATTTTTTTTCCTCGGGAAACACATTGCATTTTTTCCTCATTGTTTGTGTCGCCTCGATTTTCATGTCCATTGTTGGCAAGTTTTTCAGCACATGGGTTTTTGTCAATGGTTTTCTATTTCTGGTTAAGGAATTAGGGTTTTTGACTAATTCAGGCCAGTGGGTTATGGTTTTGGATGTTGTTGGATCCTATATGTATATTGTATTGTAAACAATGTATCATTATGAATGAATATAGAATATGTTGGTTTTCCCAGTTTGGGTTTCCATGGGAAATATCTCTGTGTAATGTGTGTATTTTCCATTGTATATTTTATGTTCTTTTATTGAAAATTTGTTTATAGTAAAATATTGTACAAGGTTAAAATCTATATGGAGCTTGGAATTATTGGGCAGATCTAATTGGTAGGCGATTGGCCCCCCCACTTGATAATGGTGTAAGGACCATAAAAGTTGGGAGCAAGCTTATGACAATGTTAATATTTGAGTGAGTTTTCTTATAAGGTTGTATATGAAGAAACACTTGGCCCCCTTTAGCGAATTGGCATTCAGAAGGACCTTGATCGACATGTTTCTTCATGCGATTTTGAGCCATCAACAAATTTTCTTTGAGGGTACGGAGAATGGCCTCGCGTACTGTAAGATTTTTGTCAACCTCCCAAACCTTCGAGACACCTGGAATGTATGAGAGAATCGATGGTGGATTTTGTCCATATTCTTCTTCAAAAGGATTCATGTGAGTAGTTGTATGGTAATATGTGTTGTACCACCATTCAGGTAGTGGTAACCACTGAGCCCACTAATGTTGTCGATCATATGAAAAACATCGTGAATATGTTTCCAAACACTTGTTGACAATTTTAGTTTGGCCATCATTCTGGGGAGGATAGGTGGTACTGAGATGTAATTGGGCTCCCTATAGCTTGAAAAATTCTTTCCAAAAATTATTGGTGAACGTGGGATCCCTATTAGAGACAGTAAAATGCGGCATGCCATGAATTTTGAAGATATTATCCATGAAAACGTAGAGCATAAAAATGAGCATATTTGGAAATACGATCAACCACCACCATGATGACTGTGTTATTTACAGATTTAGGTAGGCCCATAATGAAATCCATAGAAATATCCCACCAAATAGAAGGGGGAATTGGAAGGGGTTGGAGTGTTCCTAGCGGTTTGACTATTTCCCCCTTTTTGCATTGAAATACATCGCATTCAACCAAAAATGTTTGGACGTCCTATTTCATACCATCCCAGAAAAAAAAGAGCATTTGACCCTTTCATAGGTTTTGGTAAACACTAAATGCCCAGTTGTGGGTGAAGGATGAAGCTCATAAATCATTGTGGATTTAAGTTGTGGTTGTTTTCTTAAATATAGATGACCTTTGTAGAAAAGCTCATTATTGTGCCAAGAGTACCTTGGAGAAGTTGGATAAGTTTCTTGCAATTGCTGGATCAGGTGAGATATTTTGAGATCTTGTAACCATTCCTGGTGAGCAACTTGTAGACAATCTGGCACAATGAAGGAGATGGAAAAGAGGGACCCTTCTTGTTCATATTTTTGGGAAAGAGAATAAACAACCACATTTGATTTCCCCTTCTTGTAAATGATCTCATAATCATAGCCAAATAGCTTGGTTACCCATTTTTGTTTCTCTCGGATGAAATTCTTTGTTCCAAAAAATACTTGAGGCTTCGGTGATCAATTTTAATATGGAAGCATTTCCCCAATAGATAAGGATGCCAGATATCCACAACATGCATAATAGCCACCATTTCCTTTTCATATATTAATTGTCCCAAAAACTTTTCTGGAAGGTTTTTGTTGGTGAAGGATAAAGGTTGACCATATTTCATGAGAACTACCCCAATTCCAAAAGTATTGGTGAAGTATGGAAGTTCCAAGACTAGAATCATTCACATAGCTTATTTCAAGGCATGGAAGGATCGATCAGCTACTTGAGTCCAAGTGAAGACATTCTTTTTAAGGAGAGCAGTGTGATATGATGCAATTTATCCATAATTCTTAACAAACTTGTGATAATAACATGTTAAACCCAGAAATCCACACAAGGTATTAAGAGTTTTAGGGAGATACCAATTCTGCATAGCTTCAATTTTCTTAGGATCCACCTTGACACCATCCTTTCCAACAATATGACCTAGGCACTCCACTTTTGAGGATCCAAAGGCACATTTAGATTGTTTGAGGAAAATTTGGTGCTGAGAGAGTAGATGCAGAACTTGATCCACATGGGAAACATGGGATTTCCAAGTTTTACTATAGATGTTAATATCAGCAAATAAAACTAAGAAAAAATGATGGATAAAAGGACAAAAGACATTATTCATAATACTTTGGAAGGTGGAGGAGAAATTAAACAGGTGTTACAGAATATTTCCCCTATGGACAGGTTAAATCTCCCTTGGATTATAGGACCCTCTACCAAGATAGAAACACTACAAGTGGACACTAAAATCCCTTTGAATTCAGTTTAACCAAATAGAAAGAGAGAGGGAGAAAGAGTTTGATGCACCTTGTTTCGAAGCTTGTCCTCGATGCTTCCAATCCGAGCTTAATATTCGAACTCCATGGTGCAACTTGATACTAGCAATGGGCATCAAAGAGAAATAAATATCTCCTACTCTAGTGGATTAGGTAAATTAAATTTATCTAAAAATATTGAAGGAACATTAGACAATCACATGCAAGAATACACAAGCTTGAAGGAAATAATCCAAGTATATTCAAAATGAGAACCCAAAGAGAATACTTACAAACCGTGGATGATGATGTAAAAATTCTCCAATATATATTGATCCAACCCTTGCACAAATCTACCAATATCATATATTTGATACTTGAAATCTTCCCTTGAGATCAGAGGTTTTATATGCTCTAATCCTTCCTCCTTCATCTTGGAAATCACTCAATATATAGGCTTGAGAGACACAAAAACCATGAGAAAATGAGGGGTATGGTTGAGGATATGTCTCCTTGAGCTTTGGATCAGATCCTAAAGTGAAGCCCAAACATGATTGTTGAACACAACTAACCCAATTTGAAGGAGTGGTCCCATAGAATAAGGTGGGGGATATCCCCCTTTTGTCTTAGTAATATTGCCACTCCCCCTTAGTTGAACACATGGTTCCATCCTCTAGAGTGGAGCTCCCTTTATATGGAAAGGGGGGGACCATTCCATGAAGTGGAACTCCCCTAACATGACCATGGGGTACCATTCCATGAAGTGGCACTCCCCCAACATGGCCAGGGGGGCGCCACCCTTCATAAATGCCCAAATAAAGGTCGAATTGTCCAAGGAAAAAGTGTGTTTCGACCTACAAATGATGGGTTTCCTCCTAAAATATGACTTAGGGGTCATGAAAAACTATTTTAATGGTTTCAAGGGGTGGAAACACTTCACAAATGTAATGTGACACTTGGGAATGTGCATACGACACTTGCGATAGTGAATGCAACACTTACCGAGGTGCATACGTCACTTTGCGACACTTACGACGCTTAGGGTGTGAAATGAAAATGTAGTATTTTGATGTGTAAAAGATGCCCCCGAAAGTGTGAGGTCAGAAGAGAAACTAATGGTTGAAACAATTTACAAATTATTCAATGCAAGGGTGTTGGAGTGGGAGAACCTGAAAGAAGCTGCAAAAAATCATCAAACAATATTAATATATGTTTCATTTATGAGGCAGGCATACCTATGATAGAAATGTGAGATGACTCAAAGAACGACCACCAAACAATACATGGTGGATCCATGAGAATACTGATTAAGGATATGGCCACCACAGATATAATTTAGGATCCATACCTTCATGACATGAATTGATCGCAACCAAAAAAAATACACAGTGGAGCTATGAGATGAAAAAACATAGCCACAGATCAATATAATGTGGATCTATGTGGAAATATATATATCAATAAGATTGAAAACATGTTGATTATACTAAAATATTTTACATGCTCAAATGATCTCCATCTTAGCCTAGGTGGAGCACATAACAGAGTGAGCTCCCAACCTAGGGTCTTTGTACTGATCACAATGTGGTATGAATCTATCCATGTGAATAGATGATTTGATGTAAAAAATGGTATAAACCACTTGATTACAGATCGTTGATGTATATTGTTAACAAGTGTGAGGGATATGACCAATAATGTCAATGACTCCCAAGGTACCCTAGTACATTCCAGTGAATGTGAATAAATTATCTAAGGTCGAAAACTCATGCAATCATCCGATCAGAGGTTAATGATGTAAACCTATTGTCTTAAGTGAGAAGGCCTTCCATTGAGGCATGCATGTCCCAAGGTACTAACTAGTTTCTAAGTCTATTTCTTGGATAATGTGTTGAGGTCGATAGGAAAAGACTCATCGAAGGAGGGCCTTGATGTATCCCCCATCATCAACAAAACATTGTCACATGAAAGTGATTTGAGATGGTGGATCGAATGAGTATGTACTAACACAGGAAATGGAAACTGATAATACTTCAAGTGGATGTTTTAAGTGAAACTTCCCTTGAACATTATGAAGCACAACAATTGACTTGGTAGCATTGACTCGACGAGTACCAAGAACATAATGTGATGATAGTAATATCACTCTTTGACTGGATGAAAAAGTATGGAAACAAATGGAATTGGTATGAATTAGAGACAAGTGGATTACCCAACTGTAAGACAAGAGGAAAATAGATGCCATGTTCAAGGGAAATAACAACTACCATGAAGGATTCCAAAAAAACCGACCCACTTCTTTTAATTTTTCCCCCATCTAGATATATGAGTACCTCTTTATTTTTTAAGGATCTTGGATAATAAATATGCTTGGTATAGCTCATCCTTTGTATGATTCGCTCAAAATATATTTAACGAACTAGAGGAAGGAGGGGTTCAGCCCCAGATGTGTCCTGGAGATTGGAATCACATAGGTGCTTCGATGCAAAGTTTTACGAGTCCAAATAATCTAAACTCAATGTTTTTTCATGTTTAGAGAGTCTGAAAATAACTTAAAGACGACTCCATGGATGACATTTTTGTAAATTTAGTCTCCCAAGACTAGAAAAAGTGTAAAACAATACAGGGGAGAAATCTTCTCATCATTATTGATTATAATAGTCATATTTCATAATTAGTCTTGCAAGGATGAAAAAAAGATAAACTACCACTCGAAATATGCACTTTCAAACCTTTTAACGAGTGTGAAAGGAATTAATCTCACTCAAAAATATTTTCATGTTTAGGGAGTATGAAAAGAGATTAAAGGAGACTCCAAAGAGTTCATTTTTTGTATATATTTTACAAGGCCTAAAAAGAGATAAAAGTGTACTTGGTAACCTATTATCATGTTTTAATGTGCACAAAAAATAACAAAGACTAAGCTCATTCCAGGAAATATTACTACGTTATGATGGGAATGACCCTCGAATGAGGATCACTCCTAGCAGTGTGTCTCTACAAAGGTAGTTTTCCCCTAGCTTGTGTGATAGAAACTAGTGGCTTTTCTCTAGCATGATGTTTGGAAGCTTGAGACCTGCCCCCCCAAGATTCATTTTATCCACAGAATATTATTTTATCACCGATTTCTATACCATATGGAGAAAAAGTGTCAAAAAACAAAGGCATATGAAAGGAAGGTTAATTTACGAGATCTACTGAAAGACTTGACTAAACACGAGAGGAGATTGTTTCATTTTTTAACGATATTGACACATGAAAATAACTTTTCTCATGACAAGGTACTGCCAAAGGATCAGATAATTGTAAGGTAGGTTTAAATTTTCCACAAGATTGAAACTAGAAACTATGCATGAGGCCCTCTGTTTCATTTTTTAATGATCTTCAGACATAAATGGGAACTCTACTTGAACCTAGTTTTATTTTTTAACATGTTTGAAATCAACAAATAAACTATTCTCAATGACCTCTACTTGATCATGGATTCAAAAAGGAGAATTCTCTATAAGGAATACATGTCAATGGACAAACCTCAATCATGGCTTCCAAGATATTTTTGCTAGATGGAAAAACCTCACTCTTAAAGGAATACATGTCGAGGGCCGTGATAGGGGTAGGGATATCAGGCTCTAATATCCCTATTGAATAGATCACCATGTCAACTACTAGATCTAAATCAGAATAAGGGAGAGATTCCTTCTCATTCATAGTTGAATGCATGGGACGTGTTTCCACATAATTGACCTACGACAGGGAGGATGCCAGTTGCATATAAGGATCATTTAGGGAAGTCATATGTTTGATCATTATATGAGGGCCAATGAATGAAAAATGTTCTATGGTCACTATGTTTCCATTATGAGGGAAACACATCATTCAAAATAATGTGGACACAAGATCCTTCATAGCATAAACATAGTCTCACCCGAGGAGCAAATTAATATCCAAGGGGTCATGGAATACCATCACATTAATAAAGACAATTTTCCCTCCTAAAGTAACAGAAAATTGAGGAAGGATCCCTAAAGGTTGAATAGCCCTTTTGTTAAAATCCAACATATTTTTAGTCACCATCGCAAGATGAGGAGAACCTAAAGATTGTCAAGAAATGAAGGATAAGATGCTAATTGATGCACCCTCATTGACAATAGTATGAGGAAATTCCCTACTAAAAAACTGAAAAGTGATTTGGAAAGGTATATAGGAAGGGAGACGATATTTCAGTAGTGCACCCCAATCTAAAAGAATGGCCTCATTACTCGGAGGGGGTTATGTTGGGACGGGTGAAGTGCCCCCTAGTCTAGAAGAATCTATAGAAATAGGAAAGACCTGAGTGACATCCTCAGTCTTTAAAGGAGGAGTGGGATCGACCAAGGGTGGTATTTGATCGACCACTTTAACTTCACTCTCCAAGGGGAGAGTGGGATCGATCAAAGTTGAAATCAAACCGATCACGTGATCAACCGACTCAACTAATGATTGAACTGGATGGATCACCTGATCAAGCGGATTGACCAAAGATGAAACCAGATTGACTAGTGTTTGACAACACATGTATTCCAATAGAGGACAAACACCTTTAGTAACAACTCACATAACCAGATCAAATATCAACACACCGATGTTTGCACGTGGTAAAACCCCTACGAGGAAACATCCAAGGCCCCAACCAATGCAGACACTTTGAGAAGTTTATTAATGCAAAAGAAAAAGATTACAGAGAGATTTTACAAGAGAGTTTCTCATAATAGATCATCAACAAATGACCCTCCATGCTCTTTAAATAGAGATAATGGACCAATCGAGTGTTAAGCCACAGATCAATGCTCGTTAAGATATAGGAGAGTATGAATTGTTGGATGACTCTATGTCAGGAACATATCATGACCCTCGGATTTCCTAACTAAAAATGAATAATAAAGAAACACACCAAGAAACACACTTTTACCTAACAACACATTAGACCAAGTAGATCTTAACTAACTCCTAAGTGTCTAAATATCCTAACATCCCCCCTTAAGAAAAACTTGGGATAGGATTGAAGGATTTATAATAGTGAAACAATAGGAGGAGGAAGGAGGCATTAGAGCCTATCCCCCCTTAATGAAAACTTCCTGAACTCCTAACATAGATCGAAGTTTGGAAAACTTCGCTTCTGTAAGAGACTTTGTGAAAATGTCTGCAACTTGATCTTCT
>SNQJ01S0081925.1:846-15393 GCA_010110895.2 Picea sitchensis
TTGGAGGTATAATTGCGAAGTGCGAAGCACATCGCCATATTCTCCAACCATGCCTCAGCGGCTGTGCCGTCCGGGGCACCAAAGAACTTGGGAAATTTCACCTTCTCGAGTTCACGGTGAATGCTACCAGTAACGGCCAGTGCGCGCAGCGGAACCTCAGCAGGTGCCGGCGCCCTAGCCTCATCTCTGTCTAATCTGTTGATCAACACCTCAGACATGCGCTGAAAAGATCTCATCATCCCCACAACATTAGTAACTACGATCTGCTCCTGCCCAAGGACCTGCTAGCCTCCCTGGGGGTTAGACCCCTCAGGCGTGGATGTTGCTAGAGGCGTCACGCCTCCTCCCCTAGCACCCCGTTGTCTGCCTCCGCGGTGTCCTCTAACCATGATTACATGCACACAACAATCAACTCGATGACCGACAGAATAATCAACATAATCATGTGAACGAAACCCGTAGTGAATCCCAAGTCGCGGGTCGAACCCGCTCTGATACCATATGTAAGGAACTGCGTCGTTACGACATCCAATCTAGTGACAGGTTTAAAAAAAAAATTGTTTTTTTTTTAAAAAGTGTGTGTGTGTGTGTGTGAGTACAAGGAAACAACAAACAACTCATTCGACTCTGCGTCGCCACCCGATGACGAATACGGCGCAATCAGGATGAACATAAGAAGATGACCAGGATGCACGACATGTAACCACAAGCATAAATGATGATCACACGACAAAGTAAAACTGACTGCCAATTACGACTTACCTCCCGCCCTTCCGACCCTGCAAGGTTAGGACCTCCATGACACATAATCAACGCTCAAGCCCAGGTTCCCATCGATTTTAACCATTTAAGGTCTCAGGGATGGCGACTGTTCTCAGGAGCATGGAGATGTCTACATCCCACCCGACACAACAAACCAAGCTACCACTGACCACAATCAATTACAACATAAATAAGAAGAACTATTGCGCCCCTTACAGAAGGCGCGCGACCTCGGACAACAAAACCCAAAATTCAACATTATTTAAATGATTCAACAACCCTTAATTTACTAACTCCGCGTAGTTTTGTATGTAAATCTAGGTCATGGCGTCATATATGTTATTAACAAAAACACAATACCACTGTCATGTATTATTAACCATCATTCATTTGTATCGCATATCCAGACCATGATCTTACCATTACAATAGCTCTTATATGCTACAACCACCGAAATTCTAATAACCTTTTCAAGATAAACATTTAATTCCAACATGAGGAGCTCTCAATTCTATGTCACTATAATCATAAATCTCAATGATAAATGCAAAATACTATCATATTCACAAGTAACATCATAGTTGAAATAACACTACATCATCTTTATTTAAAATGACCATCTGTAAAATACTAGAATCCTAACATGTCAATACTTGTAAGGGGCAATATTGGAAAGGACAACTATCACCATTAATAATGAAATGATTCAAGATAACCATTAATTACAACGTTAATATATATAAATAACATCATAAGTATAGGAACATCAATTGAGAATATCCATATTCATCCTAATCAAGATGGCAGTCTATAAAATGTTAAAATTTAAAATGATAATAAATAAAAAGGAAAAATTGGGAAATGCCTAGCCATTAATGTTAATATTAATGTTGCCAATCATTAGGATAACCTTTATTTAAGGGAGTCAATATTTAGAAACAACATCATCATGATGGGTGGCATTAATTTTGTAGATAACCATACACATAGTAAGTAGAAAAATGGCAGTCTATACATAATGAAAATATTAAGGACAATAACAAAAGGGCAACTTCTGGGAATGGCAACAATCATCATTACAATGATAACAAGTAAGGATCACCATTATTTCAAGGAGGTCAATAGAGATTACCTCCTAGATATAAGTGACATCTCATTGAGATAGCAACACACATCACAAAAAGGCAATTTACAAATGATAACCTTTAAAATGACCATAATTAAAACCACGATGCATAAAAGTCAATAGAGGATGTTCCAAATATTAATCAAATATTGAACAACAATATTGAATTAATATATAAACATTGTTTTATAGAATGAGTGACTTAATATATAAAAATTATTTAATTAATGAGTGATTTAATATATAAAAAAATATTTAATTAATATTATTAGCATTTTACGATAGCTAATTAATTATATATAATTTTAATGATATGAGTTATTTTTATCAACAATATTATATGAAGAACATATACAATAAAAATAAAATATTCTTCTTTCTAAAATTTCATCATAAATATACAATAAAATTAAAATATACAACTTTAAAAATGTATCGTTATTATTAATCAAATATTAATCAAATATTAATCAATATTAATCAAATATTGAACAACAATATTGAACAACAATATAGAAACACGACATTAACAAAATATTGAAACAACAATATGGAAACAGCAATATTGAAACGGTATTAACCAATTATTTGAACAACAATATTGAAACAACAATGTAATGATGATATTAGTAGCTATCATGGGAACCTGAATTGTCAACGATATTCTGTGACAAGACAATAAAACAATATACTGCTGTGAAGCTGATGGCTCCATAGCTGTAATAAATTAAAACACACATGCACTTCTAGAACAATATATAAAACTTCATGATGTGTAAAGCGTGTTGAGTTGTAGATTAATGAATATATAAAACTTCGCCTTTAGTTTGTAAGACAACAAACTCCTTGGGAAATGGAAAAGGACATTTACCCGGGGTTAAGCAGACTGCCAGCAGGCTGCAATTGCGAGGAAGAAAAGCAGGTCACAGATGGGGATATCAAACTTGCGTAGGACAATGGGAGCTTTGTAATGACAATAAAAAACGCAGACCATAACCATTAAACGAGAGGTAAAGAAAGTCAGATTTGAAATCAGTCTGTAATGAGAATCACATTTCCGATGCATGTGAGATAGACCAACATTACGACAATTTTTACACACAAAAATGCAGAGAAAGAAGCATCAGACTCTGAAAGGAGTTATATACCATGTCATTACATCTTGAGAAAAGACCCAATACAAGAACGTTTCATGACTACGGCAGTTAAAGATTCCTTCAATTGAATTTATAATGTCATTGAAGTTTTATAACCGTTCCAAAAGCATTATCACTACAACAATTTCGTAATTCAGTTTGTGTTGGCAAAATCGACTTACTTTTAATGGTGGTCATTGAAAACAATAGGGCGCATACAGCAACAACCCACACGTTCAGTAACCAATGCCATTGTATCGTTACGGCAACCCAAATTCAAACAATCAATTAAATGAAAATCAAATTTTAGACAGAAAACAACAAGCCAGAATGCCCATTAAGATTTAAAACGCGGCCAGATATTGCTTGGGGTTAATTTCAAGTTGTCTGTGTAGTAAAACGAATTGCCGATTTAACAAAACGAATGCCTGTTCATGAAAAAACGAATTGCCGGTTATAAAAAAAAAACGAAATGACAAACAATCAAAGAGGGACGACAGATTATACATGAAGTGCCCACTACCAAAATAACCACAGAAAACAGAGACCACCCACAGTCCCCAAAATAAACGTTCAATAAACAACAAACGCCCCATAAAAAAAAATCACTCAAGCTTGGAGATAAAAGCAAACCGGAGGCAAATGCAGTCGAAATCAATATAAGAATAAAATGAAACCCGAGGAGGAAGGAGGCCGTCAATCCCCATGGTGCTTGATCTCCAAAGAGCCACATGGATTTCTTTTTAAGCGAGTCACTACGCCATCATCAACGCAACTAAATATAAGAATTAATTGCGAAATCCGCTATCAACAATTTTAACCCAACAAAGAGTCCTGATGATATCGCCGTAGCACCATGGCGAACCACAACAGTTGAAGCCACATATTACACATAATGCATCATATTTGCCTAAGAGAATAACTAGACAGTCTACTCAACCAGAAATAAATTCATACCGTTGCGTCTTCGCCCGACTTAGGAAGGCGATCCGTTACTCCATGCGGCGTCTGGCGTTCCTTGCGGCTCTTGCTGCGTGTTGCCAGAGAGAAGCTCACGGTACCCTGGGGCCAAGCTTCAGGGGTACTCTACTTCCAGCACCCAGCCCTCGAGCCTAGGGGCCACACCCAAGAACCATAGATGAATAGCGTCTCTCACCTCCTGGTGAGCTACCCACTCCAACCACGGTTGAGATAAACCCAACCCTCCCAAAATCCGTCAACCACAATTAAATGTGATTACCTCACCTTTCATCCCTCTCTTCCCTTCTGCCTTAACATAGAAAATGGAGACCCACCTACTTTCCTAGATTATTATTAAATTAATTTTTTAATGACAAAGCTCTAAACGTTATTGTCGTCCAAGTGTCCCTCATCCCATGTTTCTCCAATTTTAATTTTATTTAATTTTAAAAAGACTCATTCCCCTCCACTCCCCAAAATGGCTCATGAGATTTCCCTAGAGGGTTTCTAGATCCCCCTTCTCATGCTTTTTAATCCCTTTCCTATAGGAAGTAGAGTTTCTAAAATTTGGTAACTCAGCAAATGTGATTCCTTTTACTTTTCACCTATATCCCTACTTTCCAAAATTAGTTTCCTTTATTTCTAGTTCCCTTATTTTTGTTTCATTCCTCTCTTTTATTATTATTTTATTATTATTTAAACCCAAAAGAGATAAATGTGGATTTTTAATCTTTCAATGGAGAATATATATATATATATATTATTCCTATTTACTCCCTTAATAATTTGTATTTCTTCTTTATCATTTTAAAGAAATAGGGTTTAGCTTATTTTATTTCCCTCATTACTTTACCCCTTTAATTTTTAAGAAGACTTTTAATTAACACCTAGGAGGGTTTTGGTTTACACCCTATATTTATTTTGTAGGATCTTTTTCTTAGGGCTGGTCAAATTTATCTTAGAGATGTTTTTAATCTAGGTTTGATTTGAGCAGGGAGACAAATTTCTTAATTAGGGGAGGCGTTAGCAAGGTTGCTCGAGGTGTTAAAAGGTCTCAAGGTCTGTCAGTTGTCTCATCATCCACTCCAAGCAAAGCATTACCCGCCGGGACCTACTCACGTGTAAAGAGTTCTTTTCGCCTGGTTGCCCATGTGACGTGCCCTTCGGGGCCTTCCACGTGCTCAAGGGTGCTAGCGACTTGTAATTCTTTGCTGTGCCCTTGGGGATGTGCACTCCCAAGGGTGCCTGCTCGGTAGCTTGGCGGTTGGTGAGACTCTATAACCCACAGGTCAGCACTGCCGGTGGAAGCTTGTGGGAGACTAAGGGATCTAAGGAATAAAGTCCCCGCCTTATTGCGCGCCCTTAGAATCGCCGTGAAAGGCTGTCGCGTGCCCTCACTGACGCCATTGGATCCTCTCGAAGACTGGGTGTCGTTGGCCTGGTTGGGAGCCGCGGCCAGAGGTGCCTAAAAAAATTGAAATTTAGTAAAGCGGTTGCTTTATGGAGCACCTCTCCTCAATATCTGGAACTCGTAGTAGCAGCGTCTTTACTCCTTGTGGTCGAGATTAAATGAAGCTATCGTCATTTTGCATCATCAACCATCGTAATAGGATCGTATCAGCAACGTATCATAAAGATCAATGTATCATCAAGACAGAACAATATCATACATGAATGAAACAACTCAAATGGCCCACTCCCCGACTCAATCCGAGGTCCAAGGGAGTTCCGTCGATCTCTGCATCCTCAGTGAAACCATACGCACTTAATGCAAGCTGAGTCCGGTGACCTGTCTGCATAGAAATTAGTAAAACATCACAATCGTATAACCAACACATCATAATGAAGGATAGATGTTTTATCATCATAAAAGTCAGATCACTTTGGAGCAAGTGTCCTCAAAGAATAAGTTTAAGTAAGTCTTGGTAGGAGGATGTTACATACAACCCCTCTTGGTCTAAACCTCATCCCAAAGTTTCACAGTATAAATGTGAAATAAATGTACCCGCCAATATCATAACTGATTATCATGTAAGTCTATCTATCAAACAAAATGAAACTGCTGGTGCGTATCGTATCGTCCTCCCGAGGGTGTGAGTCGCGGACTATGGTATCCTTGGACCTTGGCGATCTATGGTTAAACTGATAAATGAAAGCTATCCGTGGGATGATCTAAAATAACTGGGCGGCTCCGGTAGGTGATAGCTCCCTCGTCCGATACCTGCAAAGGGAACTCATATCAATCCATTAGTAGCCAGGATCACTAACATAATGTATGCGAAAAGCGGATACACTTAGAAAGTATGTCGTGCATCCGCCTCAAAGAATCGGTGAGGAAGCTAGTCAATGGGCCAGGGCCTTTTCTCTCCTGATCTCGAAGGTCCAGCAGACCTGGGAAGTTTTTGGCTCCTTTCAAACTTGATGAACTCTTATCTGGTTTAACCCCTGAAGGCTTCGATCGATGGGCCACCGTAACTTCGGTCATTTCGATTAACATCGACATTACTCTTACGTAGATCCTGCGCTTCCACCTTTATCCTTTGTCTTATGGTTGCATCTGCTCTTCCATTTCTTGGATAAACCACGAAGTCCCACGAGGATCCTATCCTCAAGCCGATCCCAACTCAAGAGGCGTCGACCACGGTGTCCCATATAAAAATACGAAAGGCTCCATCTGTGGTGCTCACAGTAAGCTGATTGTTATAAGCGAACTCTGTGACCAAGAATTCCTCAATAGCTTTTGTTGGTCCATCGCGATACAATACACATGTCTTAAAGAGTTTGGTTTTAGCGCATTACATGCGTCCGTGGAGTCTGGGTGATATCACGTTACTAAAATTAAGTTGAGTTCCCAAAGCCTCACAGAGCTTGTCAAAATAAATCCGATGAAACGCAATCCTCGATCGGATGTATCTTCACCGACACCAGCACGGCTCACCCAAATCCTTGATAGAAACTCTCGCACTATATCCGGTGCGTCGTCGTACGCAGATAAAGTGAGCGCTCTTTATCCCAGTGTAATCAACCTCTGAAAATTCGAGTCGTGTCTCCTTATCGTCCGTGACAATCCAACAATAAAATCAATAGAAATGGCTTTATTTTCGATTCTGGAATAGTACGATGTGGTTGAAATAATCACATCGGGTGTCTATGTTGTTATGCTGGCATTTACTCGAGACATCTAGCCACAAAGGTTGACTATATCGACCTTCATTCCTTTCAGGAAGAACAAGGGCAAGGTGCATACTCATCTTAGTAACTCCTGGGTGAGCCATGTAAGCGGCTCTATGAGCCTCGCTCGAGATCAACATCCTCAACTCGTCGGTTGGAGGTACGTAAATCCGACCTGAACCTCAATAACCCTTCGCTATCAAAGAGTAGAATCCCTCATATCATTGGTGCCATCATACAGTGTTTTAGGTCCAGATAAAGATCCCTGGAAGCTTCTTTGTACCGATCCTTCGTCGCGTTGTAAAGAGTGAGATGTTCTCGTGGGTTGTTTGAAGAATGACGCGAAGGAATAATGCGACCTCAACTCGAAGAATCGCCACTTTCGGTTCTATTCCTTTATCTACGTGATACCGAGTGTTACTTCGCTAAACCAATTCGATAGCGTTGTTGTCGGCGTTCAGATGCGGCTTTCGCGTAAAATGTATTTATGATCACAATGATGGGTCAACCAGATTCAGATTTTCGTCCAAGCGGTGGGTGTCTCCGGCACTGGGCGTATCGATGGCTAATGCGTCCAAATCATGCGTCGTAGTTTTCCTCATGTCTTCTTGGCTTCCTCGAAATGTAAGCAATCACTCCATCAAGGTCCTTCGTGGGACTCGCTAAACCTTCCTTGGATCATCGGTGTACCAAAAGTCGACGTCAATATTAGGGACCTTTAATTATCGTGACTGTTGTCAACAACTCTTTGCAAAGCCTCCTAAAGCGGCTTCCAGCGCGTTTCCTGCTGTCAAACAGAGCTGCTTGTTTTCTTACGCAATTTGGTGATCGGGATTATTTTATCATGAAATCCTTCGATAGGCCGTCGATAGTATCCGCTAAACCCATAAAATTACGCGCCACAGCGGCATTCGTGGCCGGGCCATTCCATAATAATACCTCAACCTTGGATTTGGATCCGCAGCCGAGACCGTCGGAGATGATATGCCCTAGGTAGTGAATTTTGGATTGATAAAAGAGCATTTGGACGACTTCCCCAAATAATTTGTGTTCATAAATAAACATTTGTAGTACCAGTATAAAGAATTACCGTCATACTCCTCCGTCGTCCAGAAATTAAATAAGAATATAAATCGATGAACATGCTTGGGCCAGACTTAATCTAATGCATGGAACACTACGTTCATCAAACTCATGAATATGCGGGGCGTTTCGGTCAATAATGGTAAAACAATAAACTCATAATATCCAAATCTTCGTCTTAAAAGTGGTCTTAGGAATGTCATCCTCATTGATCCGTGGCCAGGTGGTACCACGATTTGCAAATCGATCTTAGAGAACAAAATTAGCACCTTCATTTGATCAAATAGATCATCAATTATTGGTAAGAGATACTGATTCTTAACCATAGCCTTAATCAGGTGACGATAGTCTATTCGAAACCTCTGATCCACATCCTTCTTGAGAATGAAAATAAGCAGGTGCACCCGGTGAAGCACACTAGGGCCGATATCGATCCGAGTCAATAACTCAACCGGTTACATTTTATGCTCTTACAGCTCGGAATTGATCTCCGATAAAAGGCGTTCACCGCTTCTCCGGTTGATCTAGTTTGGTCTATAGTAAACTCCAATTCTCTTTACGGCGGCATCCCAGGAAACTCCTCACGAAATACGTCCATGACTCCTTCACCACCGAAGGTGTTCTAGACCTTCGCTACTCCCTTTTCATTGAAGCATGGATGTTCGCGTAAAGCTTACTTATGCATACTCTTAATAGCGTAAGGAAGAGGCCAAACTTCGGAACCTCCCTTATTCGAGTCCTACTATCACGCGATGTCGCTTCATCGCCGACTAAGCTCAAACTGTTTTTAGTCTTACGGTTAAATTATGGCCTCATCTTGATTAACCAATCCATGCCGATCCGACATCCTTAAGATCCTAAGATCGTGGCAGTATAATTTGAACCTCGTAATAAACTCTCGGGTTAAGGCACGGTAGTAACCTTTCCTCCCGATCTTTTGTTTGGCTCATGACCATTTCTATGAAAATTGGCTTCGTCCTGTTCGGCTGCCTTTACCTTGAAAAGAAATCCTTTTATTGTACGCACCGGAAATAAAATCTACGTGCTTTTGGGTCTATCAAATACTAAAGGTTCTGAATTCGTGACGATTGCCTGTCGTCTCGGGCATGAGTGTTGACGTTAGCTTTTCCGTGATTATTCACTTGCATTGCGGCCAAATCGATGGGCCTTGCCCATATCTCCCCAACTGTAAAGCGAGTCGGTATTGCAGATGCCGGTCCTCTCCAGCATGGAACGGTCCTTTATTTGGTGAATAGCTCCCCACAAGTCAAGCACCCCTTTTTATTTGATGAGTCGGTACGGTAAAGAAGATGGCTTATTGGCACGGAAACTGATGCATTACCTTTGAGGGCAGACCTGAAATTTATTCTTCTTGGTATGGCTGCTTTCTTCTTCTTTTATCAGTCCTCGGTAAGGTGTCGAGCTAGCGGTGACCGACTGAGAATGTAGTGAGTGTGGATCCCTAGATGGAGTCCTGGTCGATGATGATCTCCTCACATTGCTATGGGGCCTTTTTGAATGACGTCATTGTAGGTTGAGGCATGAGTCTAACCTTTACGCGAGGCTTCCGTTAAAGATGAAGCAGACACATTGACCTTAGGCTACCGGTGTTCGGGTCACGGGAAGCATGCAGACAGTCATAAAGCGATGCCTGCATTGCTAGAATGCGACCTCCCTATCGTGTGCATTGAACTCATTGAGGGTGTGGCTCAATGAATTCCCTCTGAAGATACCTCTCTCACCGGACCGTTCCTCAGGCGGTTCCATGTGCGTCTTCGTGACCGTATTCGGCCCTCTGGTAGGAGCTTCTTCCACCATATAAGAGCGCTTCCCTTCAATTGAGAGACCGCCATACGGACCTTCATATTGGAGGTATAATCGCTTGAAGTCACAGAGGCACATCCCCATATTCAACCAGCCGCACCTCCCAGCGGAGCTGCGTCGTTGGGGCACCAAATAACTCGGGAAATTTCACCTTCTGGAGTTCACGGTGAATGCTACGATGTGACCCGGTGCACCGCGGCGGAACCTCGGCCAGGGAGTCTCTGCCGACGCCATAGCCTCATCTCTGTCTAATATGTTGATCAGCACCTCGGACATCGACTGAAGAGATCTCATCATCCCAACAGCATGCGGCAAGCTACTGATGTGCTCCTGGAACTGCTTTCTCCTAGGGTTAGACCTCCAGTCATGAATCTGCTGGAGGCATCCACACCTCCCCTAGCAGCCCGTTGTCTACCTCCGTGGCGTCCTCTAACCATGATTACACGCACACACACAATCCTTTCGATCAGCAGCAGAATAATCAACATAATCATATCAGCGGAACCCGTAGTGAATCCCAAATTAAAGCAGGTGAACCATCTGATACCATATGTAAGGAAGCTCCTCGTTACGAGGACAAACCTCATATAACAAGTAAAAAAAAAAAAAATTTTTTATTTTATTTTTTAGGGAATTAATATGCGTGTGCGTGTGTACAAGGAACAACAAACAACCCATTCGACTCTGCGTCCCCTTGGCCAATGAATCTGAGGTGCAATCAGGGATGAACATAAAGAAGATGCACCCGAGACGCCTGACATGTAACCAAACGCAAATGATGATCCTACGACAAAGAGTAAAGCCCGGGCGCCAATTCCCAGTGACCTCCGCCTATCCCTCACAGTGGAAGTTGGGACCCTCCATGACACATAATCAGCGCTCAAGCCAGGAGTTCCCATCGATTTTAACCATTAAAGGTCTTAGGAACATGACTATTCTTGGAGCATGGAGGTGTCTACATCCCACGACCACAACAAACCAAGCTACCACTAACCACAATCAAGTACAACGCCAAATAAGAGACTATGCATGCCTGAGGAAGGTAGCGACAAGACTCGGACAACAAAGACCCAAATTCAAGCTTATTTAAATGATTCAACCCTTATTTACTATCTCCGCGTAGTTTTTGTACGTAAACCTAGGTCATGGCGTCATATATGTTATTAACAAAAACACAATACCATTGTCATGTATTATTAACCATCATTCATTTGTATCGCATATCCGGACCATGATCTTACCATTACAATAGCTCTTATATACCACAACCACCGAAATTCTAATACCCTTTTCAGGATAAAACATTTAGTTCCAACATGAGGAGCTCTCAATTCGTTTATGTCACTGTAATCATAAATCTCAATGATAAATGAAAAATACTATCATATTCTGAGTAACATCATAGTTGAAATAACACTACATCATCTTTATTTAAAATGGCCATCTGTAAAATACTAGAATTCTAACATGACAATACTTGTCAAAGGGCAATATCGGAACGGGCATTTATCACCATTAATAATGACATGATTCAAGATGACCATTAATTGATATTGAAATACATATAAATAACATCATGGGAGTATAGGAACATCAATTGGGAATATCAATATACATCCCTGAATCAGGATGGCAATCTATAAAATGTTAAAAATTTAAAGATGATAATAAATGAAAGGCAAAGATTAGAGTACCCGATGAAATGAAATGTAATATTAATGTTGCCCGATCGATTAGGATAACATTTAGGGAGTCAATGTTAGAACAACATCTCGTCTTGATGGGTGGCATTGTTTGTGGATGACCTTGCATAGTGGGGGTAGAAGAATGGATCTATGCATGGCCAAAATGTGGGACCAATAGCAAGGGGCAGCTTCTAGGATGGCGTAGTCATCAAACCTAGTAATTAATAGAGTAGGGATCACCATTAATTCAAAGGAGGTCAATATAGATTACCTCCTAGATATAAGTGACATCTTATTGAGATAGCAACACACATCACAAAAGGGAAATTTACAAATGATAACCTTTAAAATGACCATAATTAAAACCCGCGATGCATAAAGGGAGTCAATGGGGATGTTCAAGTATTAATCAAATGTTGAGAGACAACAATATTAGATTAATGCTAAAACAACATTTTATAGGATGAGTGACTTAATATATAAAAGTTATTTAATTAATGAGTGATTTAATATATAAAAAATATTTAAGTAATATTTTCAAGGAGGTCAATAGAGATTACCTCCTAGATATAAGTGACATCTCATTGAGATAGCAACACACATCACAAAAAGGCAATTTACAAATGATAACCTTTAAAATGACCATAATTAAAACCACGATGCATAAAAGTCAATAGAGGATGTTCCAAATATTAATCAAATATTGAACAACAATATTGAATTAATATATAAACATTGTTTTATAGAATGAGTGACTTAATATATAAAAATTATTTAATTAATGAGTGATTTAATATATAAAAAAATATTTAATTAATATTATTAGCATTTTACGATAGCTAATTAATTATATATAATTTTAATGATATGAGTTATTTTTATCAACAATATTATATGAAGAACATATACAATAAAAATAAAATATTCTTCTTTCTAAAATTTCATCATAAATATACAATAAAATTAAAATATACAACTTTAAAAATGTATCGTTATTATTAATCAAATATTAATCAAATATTAATCAATATTAATCAAATATTGAACATCAATATTGAAATAACAATATAGAAACGACATTAACCAAATATTGAAACAGTAATATGGAAATAGCAATATTGAAACGGTATTAACCAATTATTTGAACAACAATATTGAAACAGCAATATTAATGATGATATTAATCGCGATCATGGGAAACACAATTGTCAACGATATTACACTGTAAGGCAATAAACAATATACACTGTAAGGCAGTAACCACGCACTGTAATAAATTAAAAACGCACATGCATAACCAGAACAATATGCATAAAACTCCCCCGGAAATGTGTAAAAACGCGCTGAGTTGTAAGGTAATGAATATATAAAACTCGCACTGGGTTGTAAGGAAACAAACTCGCACTGAAATGGAAAAAGGACGCATTGCCAGGGGTTAAACGGGCTGCCAGAAGGCACCACGAATTGCCAGGAAGAAAAACGAAGATGAGGGGACTCAGAACTTGCATTTAGACAGCGGGATCTTTGTAATGATAATAAAAACGCAGACCATAGCCATTCACAAGAGGTAAGGGAAGACAGTTTTGAAATCAGTCTGTAATGAGAATCACATTTCCAGTAACACCCCCAACCCAAGATAGACCAACATTACACGGCAATTTTTTTACACAAAAAAACAAGAGAAGAAGCATGCGCTAACTCTGAAGGTTATATGCATGTCATTGCGTGGCAGAAAGTGCCCAATACCAGAACGTTTCATGACTACGACAGTTAAAGATTCCTTCAATTGAATTTATAATGTCATTGAAGTTTTATAACCGTTCCAAAAGCATTATTACTACAGCAATTTCGTAATTCAGTTTGTGTTGGCAAAATCGACTTGCTTTTAATGATGGTCATTGAAAACAACAGGGCGCATACAGCAACAACCCACACGTTCAGTAACAAACGCCATTGTATCGTTACAGCAACCCAAATTCGGACAATCAGTTAAATGAAAATCAAATTTTAGACAGAAAACAACAAGCCAGAATGCCCATTAAGATTTAAAACGCGGCGAGAGTTTGCTTGGGGTTAATTTCAAGTTGCCTGGGTAGTAAAACAAATTGCGGGTTTAACAAAACGAATGCATGTTCATGAAAAATGAATTGCCGATTATATAAAAAAAAAATGAAATGGCAGACAATCAATGAGGGATGACAGATTATACATGAAGTGCCCACTACCGAAATAACCACAGAAAACAAGAGACCACCCACAGTCCCCAAAAGAAACGCTCAATAACCAACAAACGCCCCATATAAAAAAAATCGCTCAAGCTTGGAATAAAACGCCCAAAACCCAGAAGGCAAATGCCAGATCGAAATCATGTAAGAATAAATGAAACCAGGAGGCAGAAGGGCCGAATCAATCCACATGAATGCCCAATCTCAAAGGAAACCCACATATTAGTTTCTTTTCCCAAACGAGTCACTACCATCATCAAACGCAACTAAATATAAGAATGAAAATTCCAGAAATCCACTTCTATCAACAATTTTAACCCAACAAAAGAGTCCCGATGATATCGCTGTAGCACACGAAAGCGAACCACAACGGTTGAAGCCACATATTACACATAATGCATCATAATCGCCTAAGAGAATAACTAGACAATCTACTCTACCAGAATGTAAAATTCATATCGTTGCCTCTCGCCGACTTCGGAAGACGTCCCGCGCTCCGCGCCGTGTCCCGCGCTCCTTGCCGCTCCCGCTCGCCGACTGCAGAAAGCTCACCGGTACCTCCCAACCAAACGCTA